>JAMKCH010077951.1:0-39990 GCA_023653785.1 Ophioderma brevispina | reverse complement strand
TTAAACATATGTATCGACTCATGTATTTAATTTGCCATATGAAGTTATGATAAATTAGAAAAATTGGCGGCCATTTTGGACGCAATCTTGATTTTGGGTACTTGTAAGTTTTGAACTCTAAAATAATGAACTTCATTGCATTCCTGTGCCTTAAAAATATGTTCTGACCACTTTTATTTGTATTTCCAACTTGTCTGGTTGCAAAGATATGATAAAATTGGAAAAATGGCGGCAATTTTTGACCGCCATCTGATGGGCTTTTGCGGTGGTACTTGGAGTTTTGAACTCTCACAAATCATGACTTCATTGTATTCCTTGGGCCTTAAAACATTTGTTTGGACACTTTATGTTATTTCCAACTGTCTTGTTGCAAAAGATATGATATAAAAATTGAAAAATGGCAGCCATTTTGACAGCCATCTTGAATTTTGGAGAGAGCTCAAGGAGGATTTTGGGGACTTTAGTATGTTATTCTACTCATATTCCTGACCTATCCTGAAAAAATCAGCTTGTTATGAGCTATTTCCGGGTTTTAGCGATATGATTAATGCTCTTTTGGACTAATGGCCTATCATCATAATTATAATTATGTTAAAACAATATTAGCACATTTTTGAAGAGCGCCCCAATTTTCAAACAGCTAGATTTTTGTACACGGTTGCATTGGTAACTGGCTAGTAAACTATACTGTGATATGGTTAAGCTCGAAAATGACTGGGGCTAACAAACGAACAGAATTTGGTAATTAGACTAATTTTTTGGGATCTCCGATAATAATTCAACGGCTGTGGAAACGGCCATCCAATGTGAAATAGCCGGGAAAATAGCGCCATGTACGTGTCTACGCCCATCCTTAGTTGTTTTATTGGTTCAGAAACGTCAAGTTAGAGGTTATTTTCTCGAGGTGGCACTATTCATATGGACGAACATAAACGTAGCATATCAGCCTGCGTCAAGTCCAATTCTGGGATCCCAATTCTTAATTACAAAAAATCGCTTATTTTATGATACCTACCCATTTTTTAGCTTCTCGTTAGCAGGTATAGTTTTCCTAGACAATTACCAACGTAACTGTGAAAAAAATCTCATTTGGAACTTGGGGGCGCTCTTCAAAAAATGTGCCATTATTGCTTTAAGGCATATACTTGTGGTATTGAAAAAAAATCGAAGATACAATGTATTGCGTGGTTAGGCAATTCCAACATGCAATAAGGAATATATATTTGCTCTCAACCCAATTAGTGTTTTAAACAAAATATCTATATATTTCAATGAAGGGCAACGTTGAACTTTCTATAAAAAGAAATTTGTATTTATCGTCCATTATATGTCGTCCATTTTTCCCATCAGTTCGCCTATAGGAGAAAGCCTATTTTTCGGAAAAATCTTACCGCAATTTGGGACAGGGTCACTCCACGTCCAGTTTCCTGACAGGATGTACCTTTCTTCTCCCATCAAAAGATAACGTGTTAACACAGAGAACGTAAGCACGGTTCCACTTTTAAAATCGGAAACACAGCTGGGCTTACGGAAGCCATTGGCAGGTGGAGTTGCAGCTTCACAGGTGATAACTGAGGATAAAATTTCTATAGTTACTATTAGTGGTAAAGTAAATCATGTTCAAACAATGTCAAAAAGTGACATGGTAAACAGGTATTGTTATTATAAAAACCACTATGTCGAGTTCTGACAAGAAACAACTCCTCCTTAAATATTTTTGTGAACGAACATGAGTTCTGAGACTAAGAGGAAACTTATTTTAAAATAATATTGTATAGTCTTTGCTCTTCAACGTTTCAAAGACCAACTATCTAAGGTTATAATTCTCCCTATTTTGGTAGTGGCAGCGGAAGACGCATGGCCTTTGGCATTGAACGTGTGGCAGAAATATTGCACAAAATATTTGAGATTCTACGCAACATTGACCTGCTGATCCAAATCTTGATGATACAACTTTGTCATCCTTGAGCATTTGGATAAGAAAGGGGAAAAACTAACACGTGTTGAAATGGTAAATATTCAAACGGATTTAAAATGATGTCATACGCTGTTAACCTGTTACTAGGATTAAAAGGGTATAGTTTGGCTTAACGAGTACAATACTTTTACACGTAGGCTTAAAATGATTTCAAGGTCATCCTGGAGTAAAAATGTTAGAATGCACAAGATTCTTCTCAAAATGAGCTCAAATGCTTCACCTGTTCGATAGCAATGTAATTAAAAAATTTATATATTTTTTTTAATATTGTTGTTTTGTATTTTTAACTTTTGTACAGGGTCTATGGAGGACCAGCACTCGAACCTCTGCTAAATATTTTTGAGCTGATTAACATATAGTAAATGTATATTTCGTGTTGTAACATGTGCATACGAACAATTTGAAACCAAAATTTTAAATATTTGTCCATGATGATCATGAAAGTTTCGGGCCGTCGGCAAACAACAAAAGGTTGTAGTAGCCATATATACAGTTTTAATCAGACAGGACCAGATAACCTTTTATATCTTTTAACCACTATGAAAGTTAAAAGTTCCCTTTTAATTCACCCCCTTCCCCTATTCCAAAAGTTAAGGATGGCAAACTTGCATCATCGAGTTTTGGAGTCAGCAGGTCAAAGTTGCCTAGAAACCATCAAAACATTTTTTTGCAGACTCTTTCATGTGTCTTTGGCAAGGTCATATTGGCCTACTGCAGGGCTATGCTGCTTATAATCTGTTCGTGCCCATGGGGAGTGTCGGTTGTTCGGAATTATCCTCCATCTTTGAGCAGGGGCGTACCAAAACAATCGATCATGGTGGCGCTAAATTCCCAGATCGGCTCGATCAAATATAAGCCAAAGGTAGTCGCAATCCCTCCTAATCGGGACGAAACTGCAAATGTCATTCAATTTCTTCGCGATATATTGGGTCAGGGAGAGCAATTGATATTCGAAGGAGGGGGAGCAACTCCCCCCCCCCCCATTTAAATTCAAAATGGCAGTTATTTCAGGTTTTAAGGAAAGGCTATTCTTTGTACTTTTAGCAGTTACAAAATTGGCTTTGTCGTGCGGGAAAGCATAAAATTAGCATCTTGCATCGTTAAAATGACTAAAAGTAAGTTGACCTGTTGACATTTTTTGCCATAGCGTCCTCATTTGAGGTCGGATGTATAACAAATTATTAAAAATGTTCTGACATTTTACAGACATCGATCTCTTACAGTACCACTTTCTCTCCCTATCAAGACGAGAATCAACACAATGATTCACGAGCTCATCACTAATATTTCTAAAACCATCAAAACATTTTGTGCAGGCACTTGTGCATGTCGTGTGGGCCTACCGCAGGACTAGTAATGGTAGGACCAAAGCGATTTTTTGCTGATATAAGTTCACACATACATGTAAGTAAACAATTATTAGTAATATTAAAAATAATTAACCCTTTATGTGCTGAAAACAAACAATTTCATCGTGGACATTGCTAAACCTATTACTGTACAAACTGTATGGGAAAATGACGTGTATTTTGCAACACCCGTAAAAAATACAGGATTCCCTAAAACTGCTGGTTTTGTGTTAAATATATGTAATTTGGGTCCTCTAGAATAGATATGAACATAAAATAAGTTTTCAAAATGTTTGATGTAAGCGCAAGGCTCATTTGAATTTTCCGTCGTTTTGCCCAATTTTCGCGTGTTTTGAAAACAATGTTTTGCCCCTAATTTCCAGCCGAAATAACAAATTTAATTTTTGTTGCTGGTTTGGGGTTGCCTTATGACCCTTCACATGTGATATAAATTTCGTGCAAAAATTCCCTCGGGAAAGTGGTTTCCTCCCCCCCCCCCCCCCCCCCCCGGCACCAACGGGAGTGAAAACCCCTTGGTCACTTAAGTGTTAAGCAGAGATCAAAATCAGTAAAAATACTGTAAATCGGAAGTAAAGCAAAACAAGACAATAAAGGTATATTAACGATGCACAACGCATTGCTTAATTGTTTAGGGCAGAAAAACAGACCAAAATACTTGTTTAGGATATGTTTTAATCAGTGGAAATAAAGTTTGTTAGAAATCATTCTAAGAAAAGTTGTTTGCCCGCTGCAAAAGTTTTTCGCGGGTTTTGGCCAGGTTGCTAGGCTAGTGCATTTACCGTTTGTCTCAATCAGCCAATCAGAGTCGTTGCCTTTTTGTTGGTTGGCTCGATTGCGTATTATTGAATCACAAATACATCTGTTTTGAGTCTGTGCGGATCGCAAATTGGAGTTCTCTTTTTTAAAATTCTGTGAAGATAAATTATCGTCGCAATCTTGGAATATTACTGCTATTCAACATCTACTATAGAACTTTGGAGGTTAGCGGAGTTTTCTTGTAAACATCCTCTATTTGTGTGGTGTGTGGGTTGCAGAATTTAGACCTGTTTACGTGATAATTAAAATACCCTCAACAATGCGAGAGTGGAAGGAAACGCAAGGCGTCGGCTTTGGTGCAAATCAACTACGGACAAGAACAATGCATGGTGGTAAGATTGACAGTAAAGGCAAACCGAGATCGTAGCTCCGGCTATTCGTCGCTTGTTTGAGGAACACTTCAAAACAACACAGCACAACTGGACCACAAACAATTCCGGCAAGTTCTAACCAGTTTTCTAAAATAATTCTAACCGGGTTTCAACGCGGGGATGGATGATGGTTCCGGACCGACCATGTTATATGACGTGTGCAGCGGCGCAAACACGGAGATCAACACAACCATCAACGGGTACCTATCGGCTTTCAGTCCCTGACCGTTTTTCCATGATCAGTCGGCGCGAGTCGGGAAATGTCGCAAATGACAGTCCAAACAACCCATACAACAAAGCCTGTTTTTACAGTTGAGTGCACACATCAACACCAGCGGGATAGCGGGCTAGATATACCAAATATTTTGCCTTCAGGAAATGTGGTTGAGAGTCAATGATCAGGTTATTCCATGTATGACTAATCGCCACCAATTCACGTGTTAGTCAATGGGAAATTCAATCACTACTGTAGGTCCAGGCATTTTTAGCATTGTTTTTGCAAATTTTTTATTTTTTTTACAAATCTTTCCGTTTACACATAATGGTGCTGATTTGATCATTTTGGTAACTAATAACTATGGGTCCCAGAGCTGCTTACTGGCGCAAGATGTGAATTGAATAATTCTGGTTTGTCGGGCGTTTTTCAATTTAATCATTCAGCCAATTCATTTTTGGGAACTGGTTTTCAAATTTGTTGGGATCGCAATCATGCAATGTAATTTAGAGGGGTCTCTGCCTTATAATCAGACTGCCAATTTATAGCATCAGTTTGTTTGGGTGGTTCGGTGGGGTTCCTTCCAGCCTTCTTTAGTGGGTGTCCATTATATCCTATTGTGATTTCTACTGTACTTTTTAGCGTCAGTTCAGACCCAAAATTCCCATTACCAAGATGTGTTCTGGACACAGGGGTTTCAGAATGGTTAGTTACATGGTTCCACTTGTAAACTGGGGTTTACCCGAATGTAGTAATGAGTAATGTCGGCCCATGTTTGAATAATACACCAGGTCCAATTACCATGCAATGTAGGGTATCCAATTGCATCATGTGTCACAGGCAATGAAAGCCAAAGGTTCAAATCACAACTATTTATGGTTTTGGACTTCTGTTTTTTTCCTTATATTGCATCAGTTTATTTGCAAGCTAGTCACTCCTCATAGGGGGTTAAAAATTATTGAAATTTGCAACGTGTGAGATTAAATCAGCAGCAATATTTGGTGTCTCGGTAGGCGTACACATACGACCGTCACTTGCCATCGAAGTGGTTTTACAAATACTCCCTGGATTACTGGATCCACGCAACCTTGTTTGTAATGTTATTGCACGGTCCCCCCCCACCCGTAGACTTTGATGTATTGATCATTTCGATCGTGGGGCAGGACTCAAAAGCGTGTTCCATTTGACATAGTAACAACCGAATTACACATAACACTGGCACTTTTTCGCGGCCGAAATATCGGTTTTCCCCCCCCCTGCCGTCTAAATGAACAATCCATCATAGGTCATGGGGCGGTGGATTGATAGTTGAAAACGGGTGGTCTTTGTAGTAGCTGCAACCAGTTCACACAGGGGGTTTTCTACAAGCTACCACACATCAAGCGTATGGGGTCAAGTCAAATAGTCACTCAAATTTTCAAAAAAGAAAGGCCAATCTCGAAGGCCAATTTTTTCGGAGCAGATTTATTCCTGCCCATGGTGGGGAAGTGCATCAGAACACAACATGTGTTTTGACCTTCACAAAGGTGAATGCTCGAGACGGAATTGTGCCTTTAAAAAACACCAAGTGCCCAAGTGCCAAGAGGGTGGTCATGGAGCCGCCAAATGCAAAAAGTAGTCCTCCTTTGTACCCACGCTGTGCTATATGACAGGCTACCCATCATTGCGTCTGTTGTGCGTTATATAACCACACCAGTTACATTGCGATAAAATGTTTGCCCATATTTAAAGTTATATCCTAAAAAGAAGGATGCTTCAGTCCTGGTCGATGGTTTACGTTTGGGTTTAGGCTTGCACTTTTCTTGTATAAAAGGGCTACGTAATTTTATTCTTGTATTAACTATCGGTAATTTGTGTGTAAGAATTTAATTTAATTCTTATTTATGTTTTCGTAATTGTACGTTTGGGATATGATTATGAATTCATTAGACAGAGAGCCCATCGGGGAGGGAAGCAATGAAACGTAGAATCATGCCAGTATGACGTCCCACTTCACCAAACATTCCAACGGGATGATCGTAACCCTAACATGTCCACATTCCGGGCAACAACATCGTAATTTAATCCATATATTACCATCCATGGACCCCGACAGTCACCTCAAGCTAGTCCCAGACATGCTAAAAAAAAACCAAAATGATCCCATCTGACTGGGCAGTCCAACACGGAACTCCAAGCAACATCCCGTGACCTCCTAACATAATGAAAATTTTCTCAACTCCTCTAAAGTGGAATGGCCCGTTCTGTCCGTAAAAAGACGGGTTCTCTATTTATGATGACATATTAGAATGATGTGGGAAATTTTTGGTGATAACTGAAACCTGGTTGGCTGAAAGCGATCCTGTTGTCATTGCTGAGATGCGGGCCTGAGGGATATTATCTTCCTTTCACTTTTCCCATGAAGTCTGATGACCATGGTTGTGTTGGGATCATCCACAAAACTGCCTAACATCAAAATAACACCCACAGGCATTAATACAAACCTTCTTTTGGAGCAGCTGTGTGGTAATAAAACAAATTAGTGTTAGACACCATCCTGTTTATCATCCCACCACCTCCGGGAAAAGGTCTGCAAAATAAAGTCAATTCTTAAATGAGTTGATACTTTCCTTATGAGATTCTCTTGGGGATTCCCCTGTGTTTAAATTAAAAACGTACTCTTTGGGTGCTTGTCACAACGTGCATGTTGAATAACTCTGGGATCCCCCCCGCAAACCGGAGTTCTATTTCATTTCATTTTTTGGAGATTCTCTGGCTGCTAATGGTCTTCATCAACATATCTAAATGGCCCTACCCATAAAGATGGTCACACTCTGTACCTGATCATATCTCGTCTTGAAGATGGATTAGTTGCTGGTTGGGGCCTCTTGCCTGGGATAGGCTGCCCCCCCCATGACATCGTTTTATTAATTGTCGATTATAGCAGCCAGAAATCACCATTCATGAGAACTATGTGCACCATCAGATATAAAGAATATTGCCAAGGCCTCTCTTCTCAAATGACATTTCCATCCATGAGGCAGTCTTGACCTTCGTGTAGGGCTCAGTTGACTGCAGGTGCTTGGTAAATTTGATGAGTCTTTAATAGTGTATTCGATTCCCATGCACCTCCGAACAGAGTTCCCGCATTATGAGACCACGATCACCTTGGTTTAATAAAGATTTCGATGATGCCAGACGTGAACGTAGACGTTTTAGAGAGAAAATGGGTAAAACTAGAAAAGAGTTGCGAATCCTGGATCATACACTGTCCAATCATCAGGGAACTGGTAAACTCATGCCATCTGCTAAAGAGGGTTTATTACAGAGAACAATTAGAATGTAACAAAAACCATGTTTTGCTACTCTGAATAAGCTTCTAAACCCAAAACTAAACAACTTCCTAACTGTAATTCAAGCTACTGAACTAAATAGCCTCTTTTTGCCAGGTTTTTCAGCTGACAATGTAATAACAAAATCCGACGCACCTTGATACTTCATCCAGGTTCCAACTCGCATTAAGTGATCCAGCTGAAAATACAATGAGGGGCATAAACGGTACATGCATCAAGCCGGACTCGCTATGATCTATCTTGATCTGCTTGGAGTGAGAGAGTAGAGAATTTTCCTCACT
Source organism: Ophioderma brevispina (assembly GCA_023653785.1). Lineage (NCBI taxonomy): Eukaryota > Metazoa > Echinodermata > Ophiuroidea > Amphilepidida > Ophiodermatidae > Ophioderma > Ophioderma brevispina. Next base: position 31,628 of record JAMKCH010077951.1, on the reverse strand, counting down.
TGGAAAAGTTCTCATGTTTATAACTTGACAACTAAATGTCTGACATGCTTTGCTTTATTCCGTAAAACCCTTTAAAGCTGGGGAAACCTTATCTTGGTTTTCTAGATAAACGGTAAAGTAAGACCTATTTTTTACTCAAGGTTCAAAACTGTGAACCCGACAACACTTTCTTGGTCATGTAACCCGTGTTCAAAACTATGAAATGTAAAATACTTAACTTGGGTCCTCACCTGTATATAGAAAACTAGACCTCCTACTTATACCACATTTCTTTCTTTCGAGTATTAAAGAAGAAACTAGCTGCTTTAGACAACATACACTACAATAAAGTGTCCACTAACCAGCCTACTATGGGATATCTTCCTTCTCGTTGGAAAGCCGAATTTTCCTATTAATCTTTTGGTGACATACTCGGGGCCTCTTTCCCACGATTCCATAAGCGCGGGGTCCTCACTTGACCCTGTCCATGAACATCCCAAGCTTGCTGTTCTTGCCCGTAGCCAAAGAGCAGTTGACTGGAAAACATCGCTATTTATTAATCGTGCTGCCTGTGATTGGTCGGTTCTAATTGGACGTCGATTGCCAATGGCGTGCTCGACCTTCACTGGGCAATCGTCATGCTGCTTTCTGCCTCTTTGTATACATACGATGCGGTTGAGTGCTTTGCAGCCTGTAAAATGGCATACCTATCGCATTTGTTTACAAAACCTTATCTTGGGGTTATACAATTGAATTCAAAACTTAGAATATTCAGACGCATCCATACTTTCCAAAAAAGAGACCTATACTGAGTATGTTAAAACCCCTCAACATTAGGCCTAATATGCGTGTTTTAAACTTAAAACACGCCCGCTTCGAACTCCCATTTCCCTACAAACCCTGCTCCATAGACGCTTGGTGTCCTTACCTACTGGTTTGACTAAAAGCATGCAGCTAGCTAATCAAGCCTGTTTCGATCCTCAGGGATCTCACAGTAGCACTCCTTAGGTCGATTGTTTGTTTTCTGACCCCCATGCTTAACATTTTGGAAAAGAAACCCTGTTAGTACTGGAAAAAAGCGTTCCCCCCAAGATTAATACGAAAATTCAATTGCTCCGAAAAAAAACAAAATCCTCGTACCTCGGTAAACATTCTTGTTTACCGGTCTTTTGTGATTTTTGTAGAACTTTTGGTGGCTCTAACTCGAGCTACTATGTTCACGAATTGCTTTTCGTGCGTGTGCGGTTGTCTTACCGCTTATTCCTCCAGCTTGACTTGCCGGGATCTTTGGCCTACAAGAAAACCCCACTTGGTGTTCTTTGGTGGCTCTGAAAGGAGCCTTTTGTTTAAATACTTTCCTCCTCCCTTTCTAACATTCCCGATACTGGGGAATCCGGAGAAGAAACGCCTTTTCTGGATTAGGGATGAAATTCAGACCTTCCCTAACGCTACGATCGTTTGCTCTGACTGTGTTACTCTTAACAGTCTGCAACTTATGCATTTTCTTGCGATGTCTGTGTTCCGCTAGTAAATCTGACCCATAATCTTGGTCAGAAAAAGCGGTATACGTGTGTTTTACGCAGCCTTTCTACAAATGTATCTTGAAAGGATACGCTCCCGAATGTCTGTTCAAAAGTTTGTTGTCGTATGTTATGAGTCTGTCGCTTTCTGATCGGTCAATAACCCATAATTCTTATTGGTCTATTCCTTGACCAATGAAAGGTTTTTCATCAACCAATCGCGAATTCTTACGCACGTTAACCATTTATCGGAGCACGCATGTTAAAACCGTACTTGCTGATCAAATAGATTAGAGAATCATAGCTATCAACGAGGGATTAACTGCCCATGAACTTGAAAAGTCCATGCGTCAATTACTCTCCGTCTTCCCTCGACCCGCAGACCGAATGGCTGCGTATCATACGATACCGTACAAAACAGGGGGTGGTAAGGGTAGTAATAAACGAAAATAAATGTGGGGCAAACAGACGGTCTGCATATCAAGCGGCCTCGCTATGAATCGGTCTTGATCTGCTGGAGTGTGAGAGGAGGATTTCCTAACTGAAAAATTCTTGTTGATACACGTGACACCTAAATCGTACTGACATGCTATTGTTTATTCCGTTAATTTTAAAACCACTTTTTAAAGCTGGGTGAGAAAACCTTTCTTCTGGTTTCTAGTAAACGGTTTTTGAAGTAAGGAACCTATTTTACTCAATGATTTCAAATGTGAACCCGAACCCACACTTCTTGGTCAATATCCCGTGGTTCAAAAAAGATGAACATTAAATATTATTACTTGGGACATCACACCTGTATAGGAGGAAAACTACTCCTAACTTATACAAAAAATTTTCTTTCTTCGCGTGTAAGAGAAACAACTGCTTACTCGACCACATACACTCCCAAGAATGCCACTAACTGCCTTACTTGGGCTAAGTATCCTTCTCTTGGAAACGAATTACTATTAATCTTGTGTGAACATATCGGGGCCATTCCCGATTCCAATTCAGCTGCGGGTCCTCCACTTGACCCTTGTCATGAAACAGCAAGCTTTGCTGTTTTGGCCCGTAGGCCAAAAATGATGCAGTTTGCAGTGACTGGAAAACATAGCTCTATTTATTGAGATCGTGCTCGCGCCTGTGATGGTCGGTCCATTGGACGGTTCGATTGCCCAATGGCGTGCTCGCCTTCATGGGCAATCATGTCATGCTGCTGTTTCTGCCCGAACTTTGAATACATACGATGATGTTGATGACTTTGCCAGCCAGGGTAAATGGCTACTATCCCATTGGTTACAAAAACCTTCTTTGTTTTATACAATTGAAATCAATCAATAGAATATCAGGAACCCACATCCAATACTTCCAAAAACAAAAGACTATACTGAGTATGTTCAAAACACTAACATTATGGCCTATATGCGTGTTTTAACTGGTAAAAACACGCCGCGTCGAAAATCCTATGCCAGAACCAAAAACTACTGCTCACATAGACTTAGGTTTCCTTACCTACTTGGTTTGGACCCTAAAAGAGCAGCTAGCTAGGACAAGCCTGTTTCGATCCTCAAGGGATCTCAGCAGTAGCACTGACTTAGGTCGAATTTTCGGACCCATGCTTAAACGATTGTAAAAGAAAAACCTGTTAGTACGTAGGAAAAAAAAGCTTTCCCCCCAAGATTAGTACGAAAATTCAATTGCTCCGAAAAAAATAGAACAAAATCAGTACCTCGGGAAACATTCCTGTTACGGTTTGTGATTTTTTGTAGAACTTAGTGGCTATAACTCGAGCTACTATGTTCACGAATCGCTTTTCGTGCGTGTGCGGTTGCCTTGCCGCTTATTCCTCCATGCTGGACTTTCTGGGATCTTGGCCTACCAAGAAACACCCCATTGGTGTTCTTGGTGGCTCTGAAAGGCAGCCTTTGTTTTAAATATTTTCTCTCCATTTCTAACATTCCCGATACTGGGGGGGAATTCCGGAGAAGACCGCCTTTTAGGTTAGGGATGAAATTCAGACCTTCCGAACGCTACGATGGTTAGCTCTGACTGTGTTACTCTTAAACAGTCTGCAACTTTATGCAGTTTCTTGAGATTTGTCTGTGTTACCGCTTAGTAAACTCGGACCCATAATCTGGTCCAGAAGAAAAAGCGGTATACGTGTGTTTTACGCAGGCCTTTCTACAAACATCTTGAAAAGGATAGCTAGCCGCAATGGCTGTTCAAAAGTTTGTTGTCGTATGTGTATGAGTCTGTCGCTTTCTGATCGGTAATAACCCATAATTTCTTATTGGTCTATTCCTTGACCAATGAAGGGTTTTCATCAACCAATCGCGAATTCTTCGCAGTTAACCATTATAGGAGCACGATGTTAACAAACCGTACTTCTTGCTGAACAAAAGATTTAGAGAATCATAGCTATCAACGAGGGATTAACTGCCCATGAACTTGAAAAGTCCATGCGTCAATACGCTACGTCTCTCCCCTAGACCCGCACTGCAATGGGCTGAAAGTATCATCGATACCGCTACAAACAGGGGGGTACGTACATTAAAAGAAACATAAATGAGGGGCACAAGACGGTACCTGAATCAAGCCGGACTCGACTATGAGAATATTCTTGATCTGTCTTGGAGTGAGAGAGAGCGACTTCCTAACTGACAAATTCTCTGTTTATAAAAAGAAACTAATGTCTGGACATGCTATGGCTTTTATTCCGTTTAAAACCCTTAAAGCCTGGAGAACCTTATCTTGGTTTATAGTAAACGGTTTGAATTTGAATGATGAAGTAAGCACCTATTTTACTCAAACGTGTTCAAAACTGGACCCGACAACACTCTTTGCTTGGTCATATACCCGTGTTCAAAAACTTGAACAATTTAAATTATACTTGGGTACATCACCCCTGTTAGAGGAAAATTACCTGCCTACTTCTCACAACAATTCGTTCTTTCGGTTGTAAGAGAAACTAATGCTTCTAGACACATACACTACAATATGCACTCACTGCCATTACTGGGACTATGTCTCCTTCTCTTTTGGAAACCGAATTACTATTAATCTTTGTGACATTACTCGGGGCCTCTTTCCCGATTCCATCAGCTGCGAGTCCTCAATTGGACCCTGTCCAGGAAAGCCAAGCTTGCTGTTCTGGCCCGTAGGCCCGCCCATAATGATGCAGGTTGACCTGGAAAACATCGCTATGTATTGAGATCGTGCTGCCTCTTTTTTGCTGTGATTGGTCGAGTCTCTAATTGGACGGTCGATTGCCAATGGCGTGTCGCCTTCAAGGGCAAATATTCATGCTGCTGTTTCTGCCCCGCTTTGTATACATACGGATGCGGTTGAGTTTGGAGTGCTTTGCACGCCAGGTAAATGGAAAAGCCATTGGTTACAAAACCCGATCTTTTTTATACCCCAATTGAAAAATTCAAATATTAGAATATCAGAACCATCCATACTTCCAAAAAAGACCTTCTGAGTATGTTATAAAACTATCAACATTAGCTAATGCGTTGTTTTTAAAACTTAAAACACGGCCCGCATCGAACGAAATCCTATGCAACTAAAAAACCGTTTGCTGCTCACATAGATTGGTTGGTACTTATCTACTTGTTGGGGACTAAAAGCATGCAGAGCTAGCTAGACAAGCCTGTTTCGATCCTCTAAGGGATCTCATCAGTCGCAACTGCTGAGGCTCGACTTTATGACCCCACATGCTTATTAAACAGATTTGTAAAAGAAACCTGTTAGTACTTAGGAAAAAACGCTTTCCCCAAGAATTAGTAAGAAAATTCAATTGTCGAAGAAAATAGAACAAATCCTCGGACCTCGGGAAACATTCTTGTTACCGTTTGTTTTGTGATTTTTGTCGAAGTAGGGTGGCTCTAACTCGAGCTACTATGTTCACGAATTGCTTTCGTGCGGGTGCTGTGCCTTACCGCTATTCCTCCAGGACCATTGACTTTGGATCTTTGGCTACAAGAAAACCCCACTTGGTGTTCTTTGGTGGCTCAGAAAGGAGCTTTGTTTTTTGACGAATTTCCTCATCCCTTCTAAACATTGCCCGATACTGGGAATCCGGAGAAGAGATAAGAAGGAAGAAACGCCTTTTCTGGGATTAGGGATGAAATTCAGACCTTCCCTTAACGAGACGTCGTTTGATCTGACTGTGTTACTCTTAACAGTCTGCAACTTAATGCATTTTCTTGCGATGTCTGTGTTCCGCTAGTAAATCTGACTCATAATCTTGGTCAGAAAAAGTGGTATACGTGTGTTTTACGCAGCCTTTCTACAAATTATCTTTTGAAAGGATACGCTCCCGAAGTCTGTTCCAAAAGTTTGTTGTAGTATGTTCTGAGTCTGTCGCTTTTGATCGGTCAATAACCCATACTTCTTATGGTCTATTTTGACCAAATGAAATGAAGGGTTTTCATCAACCAATCGCGAATTCTTACGCACGTCCCCCCATTCTCGGAGCGCATGTTAAAACTCGTAGTTGCGGAAAAAATGATTTAGAGAATCCATAGCTATCAACGAGGGAGTAATGACCATGAAATTGAAAAGTCCATGAGTTCAATACTCTCCGTCTCTCCCCTCGACCCCGCCACGAATGTGGCTGCGTATCTACGATACCGCTTACAACCAGGGGGTGGAAGTACAGAAACAGAAAATAAATGAGGGGCACGAGACGGTTACTGCATCAAGCCGGACGCGCTATGACTCTATCTTGATTCTGCGGAGTGAAGGGACGAGGAGGAGACTTTTCCTAACTTGAAAAAATTTCTCTGTTTATAACTTGACACTAAATGTTCTGACATTTGTATTGCCTTATTCCGTAAACCCCTTAACGATGGTGAGAAGAAGAACTTATCTTGGTTCTAGTAACCGGTTTTTGATGATTGAAGAGAACCTATTTTTATTCAATGTTCAAAACTGTGAACCCGACAACATTTCTGGGTATATACCCGTGTCAAAACTATGCTTGAACAATTAAATATACTTGGGTACATCACCTGTTATAGGATGGAAACTACCTCTATTTTTTCTTTCGGAGTTGTGGTAAGAGAACTAACTGCTTCTAGACCATACACTACAATAATCCCCATATGCCCTTTACTGGGACTAAGTTCTCATTCTCTTTGGAAACCGAATTACTATTAATCTTTGTGGACATTTACTCGGGGCTCTTCCGATTCCATCAGCGCGGGTCCTCATTTGACCCTGTCCAAGGAACAGCCAAGATTTGCCGCTTCCACCGCCCCCCCTTCCGCCCGATAGTATGGGGCTCCCATTAACTCGATAGCTGTTGACTGGAAACTTAAATTCCTCGTTCCACACTTTAATGTGACCGCATTGTTTTTGCCTGTTCCGCCAAGTTCGCATTACCGTGTGCCTATCAATCATGTCTATGTAATTTTAAGGCTTCATGATGTATTGGCTTGAGTGTGATTTTTTTTTTTGATCGGTATACGGTTATATTATGACATTTCAAACACAACACATGCATTGATATAAAAAAAGAACATGCAGAAAAAACAAAATAGACCTAACCTTTTATCTGGCATTCAGACAGTTGTGTTGAACAGTGACTGTCATGACTGTACCCTGCACAGTGACAACTGCTGGTAGTGGAAAAGATACTGTTGTTTTGTAGTAGGCAATGCCGCACGGACATTACAGTGATTATCTGTATTTACACCCACGAACTGTCAGTTGAACCAAGCCAGTACATACGATGAACAATTCGCTGACCGGCGAACATTCATCATTACTAACGGCGTGTCTGGCTCCTACGTGACTATGTATGATATCCACAGCGATTTGGTCAAATACTAAATCACGCCAAAAAAATCTCAAATCACCTTCGACGTCACTAGAATGTCTTGAAAAAGACTGTTTATTTCATTCCTTTTTCGTTGCTTCGTACGCAGCTGCGGTCATTTTCATGCTACTCATCCGTCCAGTGTTTATCTATTCAGTTTTTTTCTCCCATTTTCGCAAAACAGCGCGTTCCTTTTTCCTGACTTGCTACCAATGGCCATCTGTGTCACTGAATTTTCAAGGACTTAGCCTATCACGAGGTCATTTAGGTTTGGGTTGAACAGTGTTGCAATAATGCACCCATATGACGCCCAAGTGACACAATTTATGACGCCAGATGGACTATAATTAGAACTTAATACTCACTGTTCTTCTAAATTTCAAAGTGGGTGCTTGGTACTTGACGTTTTGTAATTGTAATTTGAAGAGCTTACTCTATATTGTTTTATAATAGTAAAACGATTATAGTAGCTTAACAATCCTTTTTCCTTGCCGCGATCACGCACGCCCGACCGCTGAGGTAATAAGGTGTTTCTTTTCTTTGAAATTGTTGGTCACGACGTAAAAATGATCGGCGATTGGCACAACTTTCATATAACGGCACGGAGTCAGTCCTGTCAGTCAGTCAGTCAGTTACACGGATTTGCTCTTACTGGCTGGTCGTACCGACCAGCAAAACTACTGCTTTCATCTGGGGGGGTCCCAAGACGATCGGAACATCACCTTTAATCAGTGTGAATACAAGCACACACGATGCTTCATATTTGTAGTTACCATATTATTTGTTTAATGTTGTCTTGTTGACTGGTTGGTTCTAATGCTATCTAGGCTTATGGTCTTCATTTGCAAGATAAGGGAGTTGTGAAATGAGTTTTTGCTGTTTTTTCTAGGCTTTGTAGTAACTGGTTGGGATCAGTTCATGAGATCGGTATGGAGGAGATTTTTGCCAATTCAGATTCAGATCCGATAATCTTAAAATCCGCCCGACCTTCCATATGATCTACACTACAAGTATAATTTGTGCTGGTTTTGTGATGCTTGGGTAATTTACTAGAGAAATGGGTTATTTTACCTAAATTTAGTTGAAGTAATTCTGAAATTAATTTGCTTATCATGCCAACTCTCCTTAATCCCACATATCCTGGTCTTTAGACTCCTGCACACGGAAGATCACTACATCCAGGAACAGAACAATGATGGCATCCCAGATGAAGATCAGTGCTTGTCAGTGTCACGCCCTTCACAGAGCATTAGTGTGTAGACTCTACCAGACGGTCCAACAGTCTAACTCACAGTCAGAACAAAACCTAACACAAGTGCCTATTTGGTGTCAGTATAACCCAATTCATTGTAATATCTTTTGTATCATCAAGGCAATACAGTCAGTGTGCGTCAAACAAATACTTACAAGTGCAGGGTATCTTTAGAATCCGATGCTGGTATGGTTCCGAGGCTAGCTTGTCAACAGTGGAGCAAGTAAAGTCCACCAACGGGAGTAAAAAAAACATCAACGCATAGGTGTCCGATCCCTCACGAGCACATTACTTTTCCTTTCTTGTCTTTCTTTCATCTTTCTCTCTTTGTCTTCTTTTTTTTCTCTTTCTTCCTTTTCTTTCTCTTTCCTCCTTCAGCTCTTACTTCTTTCTCCTTTCCTTCTTCTGCTTTTACATCCTTCTACCCTCTTTACTCTTTCTCTTTCTTTTGTCTGTTTTCTCTATTTACCGTGTCTTCTCTTTGTTCATCCTTTCCTTATCCTTTCTCTTTTTTCTTTTCCCAACTTTCTCTTCTCTCATCCCGAACAAGCAGATCTTGATCCCTCCAGACGTGGCTCTTTAGTGGTAGACAAGATTTGGAATGGCGAGAATGTTTCATCAGAGAAAGTACAGAGTCTAATACTCACTAAGTCCTGGTAGTTATACTTTTGGTGCACTGTGACTTGGCACATTTAAAGTTATAAAAAAGTTATTGGTGGGAATTGTAAGAGAGACCTGAATCAATTCCTCACTATGTTTACCATTAACATGTTTCACTGTTATCAAAAAATACACATTCAGGTGTCACCGTGCTTCTAAGAGAGGTATGGGGTCAAATTTGTGACTCTATCTGACTTAATCTGTACATACTTTATATTTTGGCAAGACTATCTTTATTTATAAAAACAAGATGTACCACAGTATTGCAAATCTGTGTAGGGACTTGAACTTCCCTGGTTCAAACTATATACTAAAAAATCTCGTCAAATGTGAATTTACTGTGTGTGTTTGTTTGTGTGGTCAATTTTTACTTAAATGAACATGATCCTTGAGATATAACGCGGTAATTTTGATTTTGTTTCGTATGTTATTTCCATGTATGACCAGTCTTTGTCACTAAATAATCTTGAATCCGTGCAAGAAAGTTGTCGCATAGAAAAGAAGAGACCCCTAGCGTGATCTGTACAAAGTTTGCCAGTGAGAGTGATAGACGTTTAACAGCAAACAAAAAAAAAATTTAAACAATTGGTGACTACTTTCACCTATGCCAAGGAATACAACAAATTAAAGACGAGTCAGCAGTACTGCAAGAGATATATGCCATGGTTCAACCCCAGCTTTGGAAATGTACTGATCCTAGTAATTTTATCATATTTTTACCGGGAGTTTCCATAACCTGAACCTGACCCATCTGACACACTTTTTTCTGGCACACTTAAAAATTGTAGCTTTTTCTTGTATTTTAGCCTGTTGTTTCCCTGTTTTGTTTTTGCCTTTGTTTTTGCCCTTGTCCTCGTTTTTTGTCATGGCCTCTCACAACCCTGTGAGTGCTAAGTAAAATGCAGTTGTAGTCTTAAAAGTATGTGTTCACGCAAGTAGACTATTTTACATTTACTTGTTCTTGTCAACATTAAAAAAAACTTGTTTTGATCTTTCAGGTTTGCTGTAAACATTGTGGGTGCCCTTCCCTTATCAAGAGAACTGAAGGACATGTGTTTTTCTTAGTTGTAAGCGGTTCAACAGAGCATCGAGCTTTCAGCTATGGTCAGTTTGTACAACATGCTTTGTTTGTGTTGAGATGGAATGTAACAGGGTAGGTGGTCAGATTAATCATAGCCAGTGTGGGATGGACGACATCACAAGGGATTTTAAAAGAGTACCTGTTAGCTAGCCCCGTCTATCATTTGTCCTTTCATTTGCAAGGAGTTGGTTTGTACCTCCTTTTTTGTTAAAAAATGACTTGATAACTTTCTAGTTTGATGCATAGCATTTCTACGTTGTTGAGAGATTTATAAATTATTTACTACTTGAAGTAGTGTTAAGGATTTTCTGTAAAACACTGGAGTAGAATGCCGTTTGAACATGCGGGGGCCAAGGGGGGCGGCATCTTCCCCCCTAGTGGGGAATTCTGCCCCCCCTCTTTCCCTCCTGAAAAATTAGTTGATTTACATAGGCCATCTACTATACTAAAAATTTTAGTCTACGCAGGTGCCCCCCCTGAAAAAACATGTGCCCCCTGAAAAAAAAGCTGGTTACGCCACTGTATACATATCATCAAGTTCCATGTGAACAACTTGTGTTTTTTTATTGTAGATGCGATATATGCATATTGCAAATGCCGATTAATTACTTGCTATATTGTATGTGAACCCTTTTAAAGCATCAGTTTCTATCTTTGGAAAAAAATAGAATTTAGTGGCTAACATTTCAGGATGGCAATGGGAGGAAAAATATTAATACTTTCATCTCAGATCACAAAATTGATCTTACATTAGGGTAGGTCGGGGTTCCACAGACGATTGGAACAAGCACCCTTCATGACTTGGTTGTTGTCGTTGGGGAGTTGACACATTAAAAAAGTAGCCATTTGTTTTATGAATGAGGTTTAGTGTAAAAATCAAAATTGCATTTGATTTCTTTTAGAAATACAAAATTGCCTCCAAAATAGGGATTAGACTGCTCCAAAGGTATTCTAAAAAACCACATATGGCTTAATGGAACCCCATCCATTGATGACTCCCCACTGTGAAATGGGAAATACATTCTGCATTGTCAATAATGTGTTAAATGAGTAGACATCCATGAGTGGTCAAATGCTGGCATTGAGCTAGTCAGTTGTGTACTTGTTTTCAATGATTTAATGTCTACCAAAGAACCATGAGGTCCTTAGAGCATTATACCAAAAGTTCGCAATGTTTCACGCTTGTGGTGATGTAAAGTTACTTCCATGGTAATAGTGTATTGGGAGCTAGAGTTCTTATAGAAAAAAAGTTTTTTAGTAGTATCTTAACTAGGTCCCCGTGGGGACAATTGTATTCAAAGGTGAGCTTGGAGTGGGGATTTGGATATGATGCGTGAACAAGAAGCAACATGGAAAATAAAGGTTTTTTCCTTTTTTTTTCTCTTTTTTCCAACAGGCGATGTACCTTGCGTATGCGTACATTGTTTTTAGGGTGTCAAAAACAGCTAAAAATATGGAAAAAAGGGTATGTTTTTTCATATAACCGTGGATATGTGATGTAATGTTTAGGGTATTCATTAAAGCAGGGATCAAATTCATCCAAAAATGTTGTAATTCGTGAACTTCGGAAGTAAAGCAACGATAATTAGGTATATAATGACACAATTTTGCATTGGCGGTAGCGGGTTGGATCGGTATCATAATAACAGATAAAAATATGTTATGTATCGCTCTGAACTTTGTTCGGCGAGACTTAGTACTACTATCTGTAGGTCTGTTGATCTTGTTCATGGCTGTTCCCGTTAGCGGCTCCGTGTTCACTGCTTGTGGACGATTTGTCTGGAGTTCCGTAAGGGCTTATGATGATTGTAACTTAAGGTGGAAAGAAGCGGGTCCCCGCGTTCTCGACCTGATTAAGATTTTGGGCCGTAAAAATATGGCTTCATTAAGTATCTAATTTGCATTAATTAACGAAAATTTTACTGCAAGGCTTGTGTACAAGTTTTTGGAGTTCCGTAAGGGTATCGATGATGTAAACTTGTTTGTGAAAGGGAGCGGGGCTGGGAGGTTCTTCGAACTGATTAGATTTCGGGAGTAATTCGGGGCAAATTAGTATGCAAATGATGCTAATTAATATGCAAAAATCATGCGTAATGGCTTGAATTGACAACGGGGAATTGGATGACGGGAAAAATTCCTTTCACGGCATGAAAGGCCTTCATGGTGCTGCGTATCAATCTTTTTTCGCAATTTGAAGTGTGTTTATACATGCGGCTTAGGTATGCTAATGAGCTAATTTAAATATTTGCGTTAATTACTGTATCTCTGAAACCGTACTTCGGATAGGGCAAAATTCCTTCGCTGATGAAAGCATACTAGCCATGCATCTTTTGGGGTGATCATAATTTGGTCTCAAAGTGGCATTTTGGGCCGTAAAATATGATATAAGGTCTAATTGCATTAATTTAAGAAAATAAAAAGCTGGTGTGTAAAGTTATCTAGAGTTCCGTGTGCATATAATGATGGATTAATTGTTGTAAGGAAGCGGGTTGAAGAGTTCTTGGACCTGATTGGATTTGGGCATATTTTGGTTCATTAGGTTGCAAATGACACTAATTAATATGCAAAATCGGTGTAATTTGCTATATTTGAAACGGTACATCGGATACACAAGATTTCCTTAACTGCATGAAAACCTTGTATTGGTGCGAATCTTTTTGCCTTTGAAGTATGTTGATATTTGGGCTTAGGTATGCAAAATGAGATCTTATAAATATGCTAATGGCTGTTAGTGAAATACAGGGACTTATCTTGACGAAGACCGCTTTTTTTGTCTTCACTGCTGAAATGGTGACATCGGATAGCCAAAATTCCTTGCCTACATGGACAAGAATAGTCTGCATTACACTCTTTGGTTGTGAATCATCGTTAGGTTCAAAGTGCAGTGTTGGGCAATTTAAAGGGGCATTTTGTGATGATGCAATTGATCTAAGTAAATATGCGTATTGCTCTATAGCTGAAACGGTACATGGGAGAGCAAAATGCGTGTTTGTTAACAGGATCAGGGGGTGGTGTTGAGAGGGAGTAGGGTGTTTGTGTTGGGGAATGGAGAGGGGGAAGGGCTGTATTGTTCGGGAGGGGGTGTTGGGGGGGGCCGTCGCGGAGGGGACCGGGGGGTGTGGCGTGAGGGGGGGGGACGTTGCCGAAAGGGCAGACGATCACGGGCGGGGCCCAAGCGGTGGGACGGGGTGGGGGGGGCGATGGGGGGAGCAGGGGGGAGGTGGATGGATGGGGGGGTGAGGGCGCGGGATGGGTAGGGGAGGGGGGTTCCCGCGGGGAGTGAGGGGCGGGGGGCCCTCTGGGGAGGGTCGGGGGGGAAGGGAAGGGAAAGAAAGAAGGGAAGAAGAGGGGGGGAGGGGCGTTGGCGGGGGTGGCCGCGAGGGGGGGGGGAGGGAGGGGTGGGGTGAGGGGTGTTACGGGCAGAGGGGACGTGCGAGGGGTGGGGATTGCGTGGGGGGAGCGAGGACACGAAGGTGGACTGCGGGGGGGTCCGATGGGTGCGAGGGGGAGCCAGGGGCAGGGTGGGGCGGGTGGGCCGTGCGTGCTTGGGGGGCGGCGGGGGTGGCGGAGGGGGGTCGGGAGGCGGGGGGTGCGGAGGGGGAAGAGGGGGGCCGGGAGGAGGGGGTGGGCTTCGCCGGCAGGGGGGGGAGGGGCGGGGGGGGCCCGGGGGAGTTGGGGAGGGGGGCGGGGGGGGGGTGGTAGGATGGCTTGAGGGCTCCAGGGGGGGGGAGGGCTGAGGAGGCGCGGGGGGGAGGGGGGGGGGAGGAGGGGGGGGTGGGGTAGGGGTGTGGGGGAGGGGGTGGGCGGGGGGGGCGGGGGGGGAGGGGGAGCGGGGGTGGCGGGGAGGGGGGGGGGGGGGTACAGGGGGCGGTGGGGGGGTGGATCCGGGGGGGTGGGTGGGAGCGAGGGTGGGGGGGAGGGGCACGGGTGACGACTGCCGCGTGTTGAGGAGGGGTGGGGGAGAAATGGGGGGGGAGGGGCGGGCCGGGCGGGGGGAGGGGCGGGGGAGCGCGCGACGACGAAGGGGGGAGGGGGCGGGGGCGGGGGGGGAAGGGGATCGGTCGGGCCGGGGGTGGGGCACGGGGGGAGGCGGTGTTGGGGAGGGTTCGGCGGGGGGAGGTGGGGTGAGGTGGATGGGTGGTGGGGGGGAGGGGGAGGGGTGTGCGGGGGGGATACGGGTGGTGGTGTGGGGCGCAGGGGTGCGGGGTGGGGAGCAGGTGCTGGGGGATGGGGAAGGGGGTTGGTGAGGAGGGGTGTAGGGAGGGGGTTGGGTGGGGGGGAGGGGCCGTGGGCCGGCGGCGGGGGGGGGGGTATGGGGGCAGGGGGGGGGGGGAGGGGGGATGGAGGTGAGGGGGGCGCTTGGGGGGAGGCGGGGCGCAGGGGGACGGTGGCGTGTTGGGGACCACGAGGGTGGGCGATGTGGGGATGGGGAGGCTGGTGAGTGGGGGAGGGGTCAACGCGATGGGGGTTGGGGACGGGGGAGGGTTGGGGGGGACGGGCGGTGGGGGGGGTGGGGAGGGGGATGGGTGTGGAGGGAGGGGGGCGGATGGGTGTGGGGTCGGAGGGGTGACGGATGGGGTGTTGGGGAGGGGAAGGGGTGGGGGTGTTGAGGAGGGGTGGGGAGGGGATGCGGGGTGTTGTTGAGGGGTGTGGTGGGAGGGATTTTCAGTATTGTGGGGTGATTGGGGAGGGGGGGAGGGTGGGGTGTTGGGGGAAGAGGGGGTTGGGGTGTGTTTGAGGGGGGTTGTTGGAGGGATGTTGGGGTGGGGCGGGATGGTGGGGACTGAAAAAAGGGCGGGTGGGGTGTGTGGGGAGGGGGGGGGGGGTGCTATGCGGGAGGCGTGGGGTTGGTAGGTGTGGGGGCGAGGTGGTGGGGTTGGGTGGGGAGGGGGTAGGGTGTGTTGGGGAGGGGGTGGGGTATTTAAGGGTCGTTGGGGAGGGGCTGAGGGGGGCTGGGTGCTGGTGGGGGTAGTTGATGGGGTTTTTGAGGGGGATGAGGGGTGAGGGAGTGTTGGGGAGGGGGTGGGGGTTGGGTGAGGGAGGGGGGGGTGGGTGTGGGTAGGGGGGGTGTTGGTGAGGGGGTGTTGGGGAGTAGGGGGTTGTTTGTTGAGAGGACGGTGTTGGGGAGGGTGGTGGGGTGCTTGAGGGGTGTTGGGAGGGGGTGTGAGGTGTTGAGTGGTGTTGAGGAGGGTGGTGGGGTTGCTTCGAGGGGGTTTGGTTTGGAGGGGGGGGGGGTGATGGGTAGGGGGATGGGGTATTGAGGGGGTGAGTGGGGTGTTGCGGGGTGATTGTGGGGAGGGGAGTGGGGTGTGGACGGGGGTTGTGTGTGGCGGGTGTTGGGAGGGCGGTGGGGTGTTGAAGGGTGTGGGGGGTTGATGGCAATGTTGAGGCGGTGTTGGGAGGGGGGTGGGTGATTGGGAGGGTGGGTGGGGAAGGTATGAGGTTGGGATTGTTGGGGGACGAGGGGGGGGTATGGTGGGGGTTTATTGGGGGATGGGTGGGGTGTGGGGTATGGGGATGGTGGGTGTGGGAGTTGGGGATGGGTGGGGGATATGTTGAGGGCGGGCTTTGTAGGGGGGGGGGGTGTTGCGGGTGTTGGGGATGGGGTGGGGTAGTTGAGGGGTGTTGGTGTGGGGGTGCTGTTGGGAGGGGTATGGTGGGTTGAGTGGGTGTTGGGGGGGGTTGTGGGGTGCGGGTGTTGGGGAGGGGGTGTGGTGTGGCGGGGTGTTTGGGGGAGGATGGATGTTGTTGAGGTGCGTGTTGGAGGGTTGGGGGGTGTTGTGGGGTGTGGGTTAGGGGGATGGGGTGTTTTGCGGGGTTGTTGGGGTAGGGGGTGGTTGTTGCGGAGGTGTGGTGTGTTACGGGGTTTGTGGGGGAGGGGGTGGGTTGTTGCGGGGGTGTTGGGAGGGGTTCGGTGTGTGGCGGGGTGTGGGGGTTTTTTTTTGAAGGGTGTGGGGGATGGGGGTGGGGGTATGTGTCTGTGGGAGGTGGGCGGGTGTGGGGTGGATGGGTGGTGTGGGTGATGGTGGGCTGTGGGCATGTTGGGGTTGGTTTGGTGCGGTGGGAGGTTGGGGTGGTTGGGGGATGATGCGAGAGAATGTGTGTGGGGAGGGGGTGGGGGTTATGGTGGTGTGAGGGGTGGGGGGTGTTGGGGAGGGGGATATTGTCCGATCTCTCCACTGTATCTGCTTGAACAATTTTGTGAACACATTCTATTCATACATTGCAAATCTGGTCGCTGCTCTTTGTCTTTCAGCTATGTCGCGAAAAGTAGGCTGAGACTTGTTGGGTCGAGACAAGCCTTGTTTAGGGTAGTGTTAGTTTGTTTTTAGTCGGTGAATTGAAAATAACATGTTTAGGGTGCATTTGAAAGTCCATGTTCACTGCATCATATCCATCGTGTTTGAATACAGGTGGCCCCTACTAGAGGGGATCCGAGGTGTATTAGAGCCTCTTGTGGTTTTAATTTAGTCTAGGAACTAAGCTAATAATGGATTGGAACAATTTGACTGGCTGAAGATTTATCAAGTCACATAGCATCTTGTGGCATATCAATATGTGTGAGATTATTTTATCAGGCTTCGGTGGTGCCAACGAAATATTTGTATTGTTACAGTTTGGTTAAAGTCCCCGGATGCAATATGTGTTGCATCCATGCATTTTAGTTGAGAACGCCATTATTGAACCCTAGCGTTTGCCAGTTGGACGTACAAACACGTCACGCAAGGATTTGGTTTTGAGTCAGACTGATATTTAATATATTAATAATATTCAATATTTTTATTTCTATTAAATTCAAAATATGGACCTATTTATATAGTAATGTCCAAAATATGGGCACATTTGAAAAAAATAAGTGTTTATTTTTTTTATTTTTTTTCAAAATCGATATTTTGTATGGTTGTAAAGCTGTTTATACAAAAGACCGCACATGAAATGATTAGAGGACCAAATCGGCGTCCTTATGGGGTAAACAGCACGATTTATAATTAATGCGTCGGCGACATCGAAAATGGACATTTAACAGAATGAAAATGCACGCGTATGCCTGTTTTCCACGCAATGCACCGTTTGACCGTGTCGTAACCTTTGTGGTTTTAGTATCAGTGAGTACGAGTCTATGATATCATATAATTACACATTTGTTGATGAAAGTAATGGAAAAACTTAAAGAGTTAGCCTACAAATACCTGGATGTCTTTAACATCTTATTAACCCCCGATCTGTTTTAAGTATGTTATGTTTATGTGTAAAATGTATGTCTCTGTTCTTCCAATGGCTAGATTATCATTTGAGATCAAAATTGAAGAACATTTCCATATTTTTGTGAAAATGTGCTCTAAGTTTGCCGCTTTAATATCCAAACCAAATATTCTTTATGCCCTAAGATTTCACAGGGAAAAAAATAGTAGTGGTTTTCTTCGGACACAAAATTTGTACACTCCCAATAAATCTGGGGTTGGGTGGGATATTAGCGATAGACCTGGGCGTTTTGTGATTACCAAAATCGCGATTGGTGGAGACCGATATGCCAACCCTGTATAAACTGGAACTTTAATAAGAACTTTTAATAAAATTTGTCAGATGAAAAAATGAAGATGCTCTTGATAAGTGCAAGCTAGCACAATGTTTGAACGTTCAATTATTATGATTAAAACCAGAATAATAAATACAAAAAAATATCAACAGCGAACACTTTTGACAACTAATTTGGCTTATTATGTCAACTGACTGACACCTAATTAGTATTTTTTATTTTATGAATTTTCATTGCAGGCAAAGATGATTTTTCTTACAAATATAGTTTACACACCTTTTATATGGAGTAATGGACAGTTTATCTAGAGGGTGCTCTAACATTACCAACTAATGATGCCTTTGTAGGACTCTATGGCAAGATCCCTACAATGGAATTTTCTGATTTTTGCAGAAGTAATAGCTCTGAATGTCCCTATATATCAGTTGTCAAAAAACTGTTGCCGCCATGCTTAAAATTGTTCTAAAATAAGGAAATTTGCACTTTATGTAAGTGTATGTGCGGTTTTAGCACAAGATTGAAATTGATCTGTCTTTTTTCGTTTTCAGGACTCACTCATCTTTTTTTAAATGGAATAATTGCAACGGTATATCTTATTGCAAGCGATGTCATTTTAGGTCATTCAATTAGAATCGGAATATGAATGCATGATTTGTGTGGGTGTGTGTGTGTGTGTGTGTGGTTGTGTCAGCATTTAAATTACATATTAGGCAAAAAAAAAATAAGCTTTGCTCAGCTCTGTGGCTAAAAAGCTATGTGCTGTGTTTTTTTTTACAAAAGCTATGACCTTTGCATTATTTTTTTTATTTTGAATTGCTGCCGTGGGTTTTTTAGCAATATACAAGATTGCCACTCCTCAATGTATCTCGCTCATTTTCAAGCATAAAACTTCACATAATGAATAAAGCTACAATTCTATAGTTGATAGTAGTTCACTTTTTTGTTGCATGTCATGTCTTTACATGCCTCAAATTTGGCACCTAGTAAATGAGTATTAAAAAAATTAGTAAAAAAGTTTCATTTGCATTGACTCTTGGAACTTTGAATTTCTATTGGACTCCAACCAGTGTCATCCCGCATTTTGGTTTCATTGCAGGCAAATATGATTTTTCTTACAAATCTAGTTTTACACACCTTTATATGGAGAATGGACATATCGAGGGTTGACAATCAGAAAGCCGTAACTCAAAAATACTGCTTTTGAGAAATGTGATGTTTAATATTTTCTACTAAGCAAATCTATTCATTATTCAAAATGTAAATATCTCATAAAGCTCATATATGGTACTGTAAGCAAACATTATATAAACTTTAGTAAACAAAGAATAATGTTTAATTATGAACAGCAGAATTAAAGAAATTCTTTAATATTTCTCTGAAGTGCTGAGTTACGTCCTTCTGACGGTAACTGAAAACGGTAATCTGTGAGTTACATCTTCAATCATGCCTATGATTGACACATTATTTCAATCCGATGTTTAAGCATGTCATCCCTTTGGAATGTTTTAAAAGAAAACATCAATATAAGCGGGATAGGGAGCTAAAAAGCTGTTGCAATTCTGGCAATTATGCAAGCTATGAAGCCTCAACTCATTGTTTAGCCAAATACAGTTACCATCAGAAGGTCGTAACTCAGAGTTAAGGCTTTCTGTTAGTAAACAAAGTGTGCACCATTGAGATGTGGTGAAGTGTTATTTTGCTTTATAGGCAATAGGAAGTAGACTTGACATAAGGGTTCATGGTTTTCAGAATCTGTAGGTGTTACAGATTTTTTGGGTACCAAAACATCAAAATCACCAAAAAGTGAGTTATGTCCTTCTGTTTGTCAACCCTCGATATATAGAGGGTGCTCTAACATACAAATCATGAGCTTTGTAGGACTATATGGCAAGATTCCCACAATGGAATTTTCTGATTTTTGCAGAAGTAATAGCTCTTGCATGTCCCTACTTATATCAGTTGTCAAAACTGTGCCGCCACTGCTTAAAATTGTTCTAAAAATAAGAGACAATTTGCACTTTATGTAATTGTACCGTGCAGTTTTAGCACAAGATTGAAATTGATCTGTCTTTTTCTTTTTCAGGAACCTCACTCATCTTTTATTCTGAATGGAATTAATGCCAAGGTAATATCTTGTTGCACAATGTCATTTTAGGTCATTCAATTAGAATTGGAATATGACTGCATGATTTGTGTGTGTGTGTGTGTGTGTGTGTGTCAGCATTTTTAAATACATATTTAGGCAAAAAAAATAACTTTGTCTCAGCTTCTTTGGCTAAAAAGCTATGTGCTGTGTTTTTTTTTTACAAAATAAGCTATGACCTATGCATTATTTTTTTTATTTGAATTTGCGCCGTGGTGTTTTTAGCAATATACAATATGTGCCACTCCAATGTATCTCGCTTCTATTTTCAAGGCATAAAACTTCACATAATGAAAAAGCACAATATATATAGAGTTGATAGAGTTCCACTTTTTTATTTGTTTCATGTCATGTCTTTACATGCCCTACAAATTTGGCAACCTAGTAAAAGTAGTATTAAAAAATTAGTAAAAGTTCATTTGCATTGACTTCTTGAACTTTGAATTTCATTGGTACTCCAACCAGTGTCATCCCGCATTTTGGTTGCACTGGTCGGCAATGAAGATGAAATGACTCGATGGCAGGAAGGAAAAGTGGTGCCCTTAGTATATTTACAGCAAGTTCTAAAAGGATGCCTTATCACTTTATATATGGCATTCCTAGCTATACCGCTAGGAATAACTTGCCAAGGGGTATACACGTTAAGGGCAAGTGTCACATTGGTTCGATTGTATATTTCATAAAAGGGTCCCTAGGGCAACAATTTAAGGGTTATTCCCAAATAAGAGTTTTAAAATGTGGGCTTTTTTGTGGGCCGCCAGCTATAGCTGGGCAGGACCACTAGCAATCCGTTGTGTATGTGTGTCACTAAATTGTTAATTGTTTTTTTAATTGACCCAATTGAAAAGTTGAAGTTCAATTGGAACCAAACTGTATCATAGGTGCCACAATGGGATCTCTCATATGGTGATGAGGTCCAAAGGTCATGTGCCAAGGTTCAAATGTCATGGAGCGGCCCACGGCTTTATTCTTTGAATATAGTGCGCACGAAAAGTCGGGATAACCGCAAAATTCTTGTTTCCATGCATTTGAAAATGTGATGCATAGTTTTCATACTGTGGTGGTCTGAGAAAAGGAAGTTGACTTTTGTTGCGCCAAGTGTGCTGGAAAAAATAGCTTTCAGATGTAAGGTCAAAACCTGGCAGCCCACGTGTTATATTCTATGAATATAGAAGCCAGGGCGAGTCAAGTCAAGTCAAACTTTCTTAAACTCCACGAAGGAAATTCGCCTATTATCGACCACTACAAAAATGGAATAATAATTTACGAGATAAATAAAAACAAACTTGCATTAAAGGACACTGTTCACCCTCACCCCAACCATCTACCCCCTCTCCCCCCTATGCAACGAGAGATTGTGAGGGACCCACCAAATTATGTGTCATAATAGTAATTTATATAGATTAGAACCTCAATAGATCTACCTGTATTTGCCTACAGAATTGTCTTAAAATAGAGAAAACAGGCGGATTTTGATGTGCTTACATTTCAAGGTTAGAACATAGGCTGAATTTGTATTTGCTCCTATACGAAATGAGAAAATTTCACAATTTTTACTACCAAAGAAACATTTTTTCAGCTATTCCTTTGAGATGGGGATATTTTGATGGCAAGCTTTAAATCAGGGCAAAAATCTGTACTTTCAATTTTTAAGAGACACCTGATATGTGAATCTCTCGTTGCCCCTTTAATACCAACCCACATAGAATTACTAGAAAACAAAAATTATAAATCAAAGACAGCACTTGCCACCATTGAGGTTTTGAATTGTGGAGTCTGATGGCTTGTGGAATGGACGAAGCGGAGATACTCGATGAGTCAAGGCAGACAGCAATCGCATGGGACCAGATTTCGAAATAGAGCCTGCAGGACGATTGAGAGGATGCCTCAGTCACCCATCACATCCGTTAGCTTGTTAAGGCAAACAGATCAGATAGCCGCTGCGAAGGTCTGTCTTGGCTCACCGATAATCAGTGCGTAAAGGGCCTGCCCGCTCTGAGGGGGCAAATTCCCCAGTCTTGGGAAATTGTCCCTCTCAGGGGGGTCAAAAGCCAATTTTTTCCGGTCAGAGGGCTAACAAACGGTGATTAACATGATTTTGCCAATTTTTCCCCGGCCAAAGTCTCAGGGGGGAAACTTGCCCCACGCATGTGACGCCACTTGCCGATAATCTTTCCGGCTTTGTTTAACAATCTGAGCAAAATGCGAAAGCAGGGATAAGGCAAAATTTCTAGTTTGTGTGTAGGACGGTAAAAGAATAGTGCACTGCAAAATGGGGATTGTCTCAATATCTTGTAGGAATTTCTCTTCCAAGCAGCCCTTGTGAAACTGTCTGCTGAAAATAATAACACAATTATCCGTTGCCTAATTTATTTCAGAAACCCAAGGAATCTGTGTCTGGCTCCAACGAACACCAAAACTGGATTCTGTGACAATGAACCGCCCAGATGTCAGGTATCTTTTATCTACTTCTTGAGACAGATTTGCTTGTGCACAGAAGGAAAAAACGTGAAGGAAAAGATTGAGTAAAGCTTAATTTTTATATGTACCAAGATGTAAAGGACTGTATAGTGTTATAATCGCAGTAATATCTCCCTCCCTCCCTGTTTGCAGCTCCCTCCCATCACATTTCACCTCCCTCCTCGATATTTTAAAATTTCGCATATTTTCACGCAATTTTATGTCGTCTGCAAGGGGACTTAGAGGATTGCTGTGGATTTGTCTATCTGTGGTAAAAAAAGTATAGCCCTAATTGTCGGTGTTAAACATGTTAACCCGGAAACATAATTGCCGCTGATCAAATAAGTTTCCATTTTCATGGCACTTTGATGTAATGTCCTTGGAGTAGTTTCCCCACAAACTTGCCTTTCACGAGGCGGAAAGGTCATCTAGAGGTCATGCCCAAAAAATGGTTAGGTTATGAAATTGTTTGTGTTTCCACATTGTTGATGAGTTAGTGTCCCAGGCGTGCTCTTCAGGGGGGTCGAAGGGTCCATCAGGGATCATTAGAGGTAATAGCCTAAAATGGTCAGAATTATGAAATGCTGGTGTATCCACATATATGTTGATAAATTTTCATGACACTTGATGCAATGCAAGTATCCCTTCAAGAAAGGGGTCAGAGGTCATCTAGAGGGTTAGATTTTATGGCACAAAATGGTCAGAATTATGAATTGCCTTGGTGTAGCACAGGGGTTAATTAATGTGTTTACTGTTAATGTTATTCTGTTATTTTTGTTGTGTTAGTTGCTGTAAGCAGAGCTGTGCATAAGGATATGTGTTGTAGAGAAGTGTGGGTTGGTTGGTGTGTGTGTGAGAGAGGTGTTGAGTGATGAGTGTAAGAAATCCCTGTGTGGTAAAAATAGTAACCCCGACTTACGGACTCACTCGTACTCTTTTTTTACCTTCATAATTGGTCAGACCTACCACTGGCCTAAGACTGGGGGACACTTGCGTCCTTTGTCCCATTCCACAAACCAAAATGGCAGACAACACATGCATTCGGGGAAAGGCGGTATTTTTATATCATAAATAATAATAATCAGGTTTATTTAATCTCAAATCGTGGCCTGTAGGCAAATTGCTGGAGACTTACAAACTAATAATTAATAGACAGAAAAAATGCAAATTGGAGGCAGAGCTTAAAGGCGGACTCGAGATTTGAAAAATAATATTTTGGTACAATAATAAAAATAGTCAACGGAACTAGATAGTAACCTAAAAGCGCAATTCCAAAGTTGAGATGCATCGGATTTTTCGTTTTAACGCAGTAAAGCTTATGTTAGTATACCGCCATAGGATACGGTGTATATACCAAATTTTCCGGATCCGGAATTTTATAAACAAAGTTGTGGATTTTCTATATGAAGGACACCGAATTGAGGCTTCCACAGTGATAGTATATGGACAAGCATTATGTACATGCAAAAAAACACAATTTGTTTGCAAATTGAGGGCCGCCCTCCTCGGGAAATCTCTGAGTCGGCCTTTAAACAGGCCATATTGCAACATTCAAACGAAACAACACAGGATGGAAGTGCAAGCTTTCATGGTTCCTTGCCCATTTCAAATGAAAAACCATATTAGTGATCAGTGGTAGTTTGATCACTATGGTTGTTGCGACTTCACTGCAACTGCATTGTGGTGAGTTTTGTTGCCGATACATCAAGCACTGTAATGCCACAACTCGCCGCAACACATCGACAATCCAGTTGAAATGAATGTTATACCATATGCAGTATTCTGGGAGAAACTGCAGTCGGCACCGCACTCGCCCCACTGCAATGCAGTTGAAGTATGAACGGAACCTTTAGATGGGAATTCTATTTTTTAGTTCAGTGATGCTTACCGGAAACATTCTGTCAAAGTCCTTGGTACAATAGAGTAAGTGATAAAGTGCAATTAGGTTGCTTCTGACATGGGAGCCCTGTTACTTGGATTTGATGTACTGCCTGAGTCGGCAATGGTAAATACGAACTTAGTTTGATGGATTTCATTTTTGCCCTTAGGGATTGGGCTCCAGGACCTTCAGATATCATATTTGATTTCAACTTCAATGAAGAACCACGGACAGGTGGATTAAGTGGAAACTGATTTCCTCGCGTCTTCCTTGCAATTCGCAAGCTGGCCACCTTCAATGAGTGGGATGGGGAAACACTTTCAAATAAACAGGGGAGAGGAGTGACATTAGAGACGAAGGGTGGATCATATTGAGATGGACGAGGAGGAGGATGAAGATGACATGATGCTGCTGCCCTCTCATAATTGAGGAAAACAGGGAAGAGTTGCTTAATTTCATTGACGGCATTTCTGTGATGTTTGGGATGTTGTGTTTAATATGATTTTGCAGGTTAGAACCCTGAGGGAAGGAGCGCTCAGATTCACTTTTATTCTGTCATATTTGCCGTAGAAATGCACGCAAGGAATTCCATAAATTACCGTTTAAAAATTCCCACATTCCCAAATCCAGCAGATCGTGTCCGGCCCCCTCGTTTAAGTCGTATTCTTTCGGACGTCCTAGCCGGATAGAATATGACAGCTTTGTGTAAAAGATAGGGACGGCGGTCCCAAAGAGGTCGTCTGATGTATGTGATGGTTCTCGAATCATTTCTGAATGCACTAAATTTCAGTTCGGTTTATATGCTCAACCTGAAAATGTATCTGATTCAGCAATAACAATATAAAACAATATAACAATTAAAAATAATTTCTGTTAACATGGTATGGTATCATACCCCAGGACAATGTCCCATCCCTCCAGGACAATGTCCCAACCTCCAGGACAATGTCCCAACTTCCCAGTGACAATGTCACATATCCCCAGGAAAGTGTCCCATACCTCCAGGACAAGTCCCAGACCTCCAGGACAAGGTCCCATATCCCCGGGACAATGTCCCATACCTCCAGGACAGTTTCCCATACCTCCAGGATATGTTCCCATAGTCCGGGACAATGTCCCATACTTCAGGACATGTCACATACCCCAGGGACAATGTCCCATACCTCCAGACAAGGTCCCATACCTCGAGGACAAGTCCAATCCCGACAATGTTTCATATCCCCAAGACAATGTCCCATATCCCCACGACATTGTCCCATACAGGACAAGGACCCATTCCCCAGGACAATGTTCCATAACCAGGACAAGGTCCCATACCCAGGACAATGTTTCATACCCAGGACAATGTCACCTACCCAGGGACAATTTCCCATACCCAGGGCAATGGCCCATACCCAGGGCAATGCCCATAACAGGACAAGTCCCCATACACCCAGGGACCATGCTCCATACGCCAGAAACAGTTCCCATACCTCCAGGACAATGTCCATACCTCCGGACAATGCCCCATACCTCTAGACGATGTACTACTCCAGGATGATGTCCATACCCCAGACAATGTCCCAATATCCCAGGACAATGTCCCCTATCCCCAGGACAATGTCCAATACCAGGACAATGTCCCCAACCTCCGGGACAATGTACCATACCTCCAGGACAATGGCCCATATACCAGAACAATGTACATACCACAGGACAAGGTCCCATACACAGGACAATGTCCCATACACCAGGACAATTTTCGATACCTCCAGGCCAATGTCCAATACTCCAGGAACAATGTCCCATACCCCCAGGACCAATGTCCATACTCCAGGACAAGGTCCCATACCCAGGACAATTTCTCATACCCCAGGACAAGGTCCCATACCCCAGGGACAAGGTCCCATAATCCAGGACAATTGTCCCATATCCCCAGGACAAGGCTTGTTACCCCAGGGAAAGGTCGTACCCCAGGACAAGTCCCATAATCAAGGACAATGTACTGGTGTATATCTAATCAGTTCGTGAATCTGTAACCTCGCATACCTCCAAGGTTCAGCCCTGTGTTACTTACAGATCTCCAGATATTGTGCTCACAAAAAGTGTCAATGAAAATCAAGGGGAAAATACGTCAAATATTGCTAATTAATTGCAAATTCGGTACTGCGAATGCATATATACTGTTGTAAATCAATCAGTTTGAGGAATGCCCAAATCCAGCAGGTCGTTGTCAGGCCCCCCTGGTTTAAGTCGTGGTATTTTTATTTCTACTTGATGACAGCTGTCATCAAAAAAAATGTTTGTTTGCCGGCTGCGAATCCTCGCTTTTACGTGTTAACCCAATGACAACACCTAAAATTAGGATTTCTTGGCCGCCCTCCCCTGAAGAAATACGAATTAAAAGGGCGCATCTATTAGGAAAATTTATTTATTCAGGGGGGGGTAGGACACGATTGGCTCGATTTGGGCATTGGGGATTCCAAACGGGTAATTTGGGGAACTGTACGTGCATTTACTATGGAAGTCTCGGTCCCAGTGACATTAAAAAAATATCTATAAACCTTGTTCAAAAAAATCTTAGTAAGCTATGATAAATTAAGAAAAAAATAATTGCTTCACATCCGCCGGGGTTCGTGGATTAACCCCGCTGCAAATAGTGAAGTTCAATAACGGCTTTAGATTTTAAATATCGTGGACCGGCCTAGTCTTTAGTCAAGTCTGTTTAACCGTTCGATATGTGTCAGAGCGCCCTCCTACCATTAAGGCTTTGAAACAGACTAGCACCGGGAGTTGATACCGTTTTGAATTTGCTGTTGCTGTCAAGTTGGCATGTCCTACCCCCTGTATTTATTATTTTATTTTAAAATATTTATTTCTCGTATTAATATTCCAAGCATGGTTTTAAAATATAAGCACAACATTATCATAGGTTTAATGTTGAAAACAAGACATCAAAAATAAATTTGCGGAGAAAACAAAATAGCCCAAACAGAATGGAGGAATTAAACAAATTCTTTGGTTGAATATCGGAATACAATTGAAACTTCAATATTACAATGGCCGATCCTGTTAGTTCCCGTCGCTTAATAACGCGTAGGAGTTAATGGTAAGAAAACGAAAAGGGGGATCAACTGAGGTCGGTATTTTAAACCTGTCAGACTATTGATTTTCAATAGCTGTCAAATGTTACATACGCGTTTGTCTATAAGTGCTTCGCTTCGCGGCTCGTTATTAAAGGTGCCTTTCCGATTTATGTCTATGTGTTCTCTCTGATATAGAGACTGGCACTTGTACAGTACACCCAGTCAAGTACCGTGGGAAAACATTTGCCTGTTGTGTGAGATAGATGAGCAGAGTACGTGCATGTGTTTGCGCATAAGTGCACCATGTAGCTTCCAATGTTATCTGGGCTAATATTGATGTCTTTTGTTTTCCTGAGTCCCATTATTGTTCACCACCCGCGCTGAATTTTTCGTTTATATCCTGGCGATTTCAATCTGAACATGCCCCGCCATTTGATAGTTCGCTCGCATGACAATGCAGACAAAATTATGGCCTTTCACCTGATATCAAAATCGATACTACTTCCCGGTAAATTAGGGGGTCCCAAATGATCGAAACCAGACCTTTAACCACAAATGGAGTAGATTCACAGCAATAGCAAAAGAATGTGAAATCGGATTCTGATTACCAAAACAACTAATTCGACCTTAACCACCTGTAAAAAGCCACCTGGTTAATGGAATTGTAAAAACCAAAAAAACACACCAATCCATTTCATGTTTTAAAGGAGGAAAAAAAAATTCTGGCCTACAGAATTAAATCTGAAACCAAAGTGGCAAATTTTTGTGAAGTACTTGTGGTAAGGGCGCAGGAAGAAAATTTGGTAGCAAAAAAATCAACAACACTATCTCTATCTATAAAATTTGTTCTGGTATATTTGGGGGTTTTATCACTGATACTCTGAGCATGCAAATGGCTCCACAGTCCACACGAATCTTCAGAATATGTTTGGCTATTAAGTAGTACATTGAAGCTAATAAATTAAATTGATTTGTTCTATGTGATGACCAACAAAACTTAGTAGTTTAAATTTTGGGATTAATTAGAATGAAAATGCAATTCATCTGTTATAACATGGTAAAATTTTGGCCCCATTAAATAGTGCAATACATAAAGATCGAATCACCTACCAAAAAGAAGTTACATTCTGACCCCCTCAATTAAGCTCATATTTTGTTATGGAGTACTTTGGCTTAAAGTCTAAAATTCACTTTTAGCACAATTGATTCCAGCATTAAAATATAGTACTTAAAATAGTGAAAAGGGCTGTCATAAAAAACTGTTGCACGGAAAATTCAGCCTTTCTTTCATTTTCAGCGATTTTGACCTTTGGACAACAGGGTTTACGCTATATTTGAGCTCTTTCAGCTACTTTTTCAAAACCCCTCTCCAGGTCTTATAGTGTTAGTTTATTTCGTTGCACAGTGAATTCATCAGATGTCATTCAGATTGTTAGCCATTTCACCTATACAGTGACTTTGGCGTAAGTAACTAAGTTAAGGAACTATCAGTGATTATCTCTAAAGAGTGATTTTAAAAAATTACAGGGGAAAGCTTCAAAAATTGAAGGATATGGCTGTTAAACTCTCAGTTAGGTATATTTCCCAAAATGAAAAATTGGACCAGAAAAAAGCAAAACAACAGTGTTCAAAGACATGAAGTTCCATAATTACATGCTTGTAGTAAGTGTCCGATTGGACAGTAATGACTAAAAAAAACTGATTTTATCTTATTAATTTGCTTTTGGTCTTATCACTTGCTATATAGTACCTTCAAAGACATAAAAAAATTCAACAATTAAGGACAATTATTTTTTTTTTTTTGGAAAATTAACCAGTGCATGACCAGAATATGCAAGAAGAACATGTTTCCTGAACTCCCAAAGTTATGCTGATGCAAACAGCACTGTTTGTGTTAAAGGTTTCTGAGGAACATGTTGGTCTGGCACCCAAGAGGTGTTTTGAACCAATCCCATAATGAATTACAATGTGCCTATACTGTACTATACATAAATAAATGGTAAGTTCTTAGGATAAAATGTTCCAGTAGTTTAAGAACACATGAGATTTTATGATCATGCTAAAAAAAAAAAAAGTATTACACATTGGGAGCTATAATGAGTGTAAAAACTAAGGGTTTTAGTGTTAAGTCATATGGGATCACATGACCTGATTGAGGCAACATCTCCCAAAACTGGTGGCATTGAGGGATAGACTCAATAACCCCTCCTGGTCTGACACCTACAAGTCATAGCTCAATTTGAAAGTTTGGACCCTTTCCCATGACCCTACTCCCCCACCTCCATTATCCATCATTGCGGTATGTGCGGTATGCGCAGGGGTTATGTATGGTATGATGCTGATGACAATGAAGATCCTGGCATCTAGCCTACAGGGCAAGGTGTAGCTTGAAGACTATGCTTTCTCATTCAAATAAGGTTTTAAAAATTTGTGTTTTGAAGCATTAGTTATTCAATCATATCCACAAAGACTTTATATTTCTACATGATTTAAACTATGTCATACATCACACAGACACGGCAGTCAAATCCTTTTCCACGGTTAGCCAACTGGTGTCGGGGTTTAAGGTGTGCTATTTGTCAACCAGTAACACCTAAGTAAAGATTACAGGAATTTTATTGGTGTTTGCATATCCTTATGTTCCATGTCAGTCATTACAAACAATTACACAAACACTAACTAATGCCATCAAGAGAGTTGTGTGTAAGGGTGCGCACGTTTATTCACCAGCATGGGGGGCGCAGAGTTGGAAGTTAACTTACGCCCTACATTGCCAAGCGTGTTTGCTAAAATATGTAATTTACTTCGGAAATTTTAGCCATGTCTTTCGCTCTCTTTTGGTGCAAACATCTAATAGGGCATAGTATAGGTTATCCATATCATTATCACGGGCAACCTAAATTTTAGCATACCCCCCTTTGACCCTATCGGGGGCTGTATTACTACGCGCGTCGGGGAATGGAGGATTCAACTTTTTTGGGGCAAAAATTTTTTAATTTGAGTTATTTTTTTCTGTTACAAAATTTCACACTCCCCCCTGTGATCCTTGCTGATTTCCCCCAGTTAAAATCATGTTTCCCCTCATCTCTCTTCCAAAATTTTTCGCATTGCCCCCCTCAAATCCTCCATTCCCCCCCTACTTTATGTTGGTGGTCCTTGGAAGTACAGCCAATTCCAAAATAAATTCTGTTCAGACAAAAAATTATCCCAGTTTTTAAAAAAATGTCTGATTCCAATTAACCTTTACTACTGCCCATTTTTCAAAAGCGCGCTCTTTGATTGGTTAGTTTTACTGCCCATTATTCTGCGATATGGTCGCGATTACGCCCTATTGCGTGATGCAAAGCGAACATTTTTTTCGGCGTGGTGGTCCCCATCACTATAGGCGATCGCTACCCTTACACGGGAGGAAACAGGACTCTTAACCTTTTATTCTTATCAACTCTTATGTTAGACTATCAAGGCACATAACTTATGAGAATTTCTATAGAACTTTAAACCTTCACTTTTTAAGCTGTTCCTCCAAATTTCAAATATTTTGAATCTTAGCCAGGTGCAATCACAAATGAAAATTGTCACTTTCTGTTGACAATTAGCCCAAGAATAAACATTTTTAGGATTTTGCATGGTTAATACTATTGTAAAAAACCTAGATAATCCAGTTAAGGGCCCTAAAAGTTTCGCTTAGTACTCCTAGAAAAAAAATTGCCCTTTTTATGTTTTGTATGTGGGGAAAAGTTCAAGTTCCACTTAGGAATATGAAGCAGTATCAATTTCGCAACACTCAAAGTCCCTGGGGTTAGGTAAGTGTCCTGTTCAATCAAGAAGTCTCTCCAATTATCTTTGTCACAAATGTGGAAAGCTGATGACATCGCCACCCAATTATCCCAGAAATAAAAGTTGGTGGTACCTGTGGTTGAATCTATTCACTAAATCATTGACCCCCCTAGTTTTCATTTACAGTATCAACTGAAGGCTAAATATATGCTTCCCATCACCAACTGATGTCAAATTAAAAAGGTGGAGACACTATGAACTTATTGAAACAAAGTTTAAATATTACCAGTTGTGTACTCAGTAAGAGTATTATTATTTTCTTCTACAGTGAAATTTATATGTCCATCAAAAATATGGGAAAGTTATACGGTGCTTGGATAAACTAACACTGGGCTTAAATTGAAGCCATGATGTCATTGCATTTTTTCCTCAAAATTTACAACGTCCATATTGTCTCCCATGGTTTGGCCAA
>JAMKCH010077943.1:0-45897 GCA_023653785.1 Ophioderma brevispina | reverse complement strand
CCCCTTACTGATCGTGCGAAAGAAATTTCGGCATTTTGCACGCCGGATGGATTTTTTCATTACGGGTTCTGCCATTCGGTATGAAAAACGCACCGGCAACCTTCCAAAGAATGGTAATCATATAGTTACTGACATAGAAGGCTGTGAAGCCATTTGTGATGATTTTGATTGTGTACAGTCAGTCTTGGGAACACCACAAGATTTGGGCATCTCCATCACTTTATGTCAGAAATTGTCAGAAAACAAACTGACAGTAAATTCAGTCAAGAGTGAGTTTTTGCCATGACCATGTCAGCTATTTAGGCCATGTAGTAGGCAGGCAAGGTCATAGAAGTCTGTTAAGGTTAAAGTTGAAGCAATTGAGAAGTTCCCCACACCTACGTACCAGGAAAGAACTTCGAGATTCTTAGGTATGGCGGGACCTATTAACAGGAAGTTTTTGTCCAAACTTTTTCAGATATGGCCAGTCCTTTGACAAAATTGCTAGCCAAAAATGTCAAATTTGTTGTGGTCCACACAGGAATGTGCAATATATTTTTCCAGAAATCACGGCCATACTGATTAGTGAGCCAGTTCTGATTGCACCAGACTTTCAGAACCCATTCAAGTTGGCCATAGATGCCCGTGACATAGGGGTGTGGTGGAGTCTATGAAAGAAGGAGAAGACGGAATATACACGCCTATTTCGTTATTGGTCTTTCTCCAAGAAGTTTTTAACAAGCCCAAAAGAATTACTCCCACTATGAGAAGGATTTCTTGCTCTGATTTTGGCATTAGGATCATTTTGATGTATATTTTGGGCACCACAGTGCACCCAGTGGCTTGTTTTCACAGATACAACCCCCTCACCACCTTCATCCACAGGATGAAAAACAAGAATCATAGGTTGGCGAGGTGGAGTTTGACCTTGTAAGAGTACAACCTAGACATCAACACCTCAAAGGCAAATATAATGTTTGAAAAAAAAATGGCTGATGCCTTATCCAGAATTGTGTAGTTTAAGTCAGAAACAGTAAAGCTTTTAAAGTTAGTGTACATTGTGATAGTTGTGTATAGGAAGTTTAAATATTGAGAGCCTTAAAGAGGTTACGAAAGTTGCTTTTCAATCAACTTTCTTTCTTTAAGGGGGAGGGTGTTACAAGCCCCAAAATTAGCATTATTTATTTCACTTTGAGTAAGACTAATTCATAAATTAGCACATAAAATATGTAAATTAATCTAAATAATGATAATACAAAATTACCTGGTTTATGTGCATACGGTGTGTGTGAAGCCAAATAGAATTAAACAGAAGATCTCGAAAAAACAGAAAACCGGAGAGGCGTCTAGAACCTTAGTGATTTCAAAGGAAAGGTTTGCAAAGTTTCTGGAGTTAACTCAAGTCCAGAAGAACTGACCAGACCAGGTTCAATGATGAAGATGGTGGACGCAATGCTGCTATTAATTACACAGTCAAGTGAGTAGTAGCTGTATGAATTCCTAAATCTATACAGTACAGGTGGAATGGTAGAGGCCATTTCAGCAAGTATGATGTAATGGACGATTGAGTACATGACTCATATAGAGAGGACAGATCCTTCTAGTATTGTTGAGAGGATAGATAAAAGCCCTGGTGAAAGAAGATGAGTCAGAGTTACATACCATCAGGCTCCAAGTTATTAGCCGAGTATCTTAAAATCTTGCTCCAAGTTATTAGCAGAGTTTCCAAGATAGTGACATACAGTTGTCCAAGTTAGTGGACAAGCAGTGACAGTAAAAAAATTGTATTCTATAGTGGACATCTGTAATAGTTGTCACAGCTAAAACAGTTTCTTCCGATTGTGTAGCCGGGTGCGGTTTTGTATTTCGGGCCTCTGAGTATCCAAGGACAAACATTAGACTTGACCGCACTTTTGGACTTTATATTAGTCAACTCCGAGCTTCGGGAGTCATTAGGAGCTGGTTGTTTCAGTCAGGACAAGTCGTCAGCTGGGACACGTTCCACTACTGGAAAATAGTTAAGTTTTACGCTGGAATACTCGCCAGGACTTGGGCAAGTTCCGCATCTTAATTGTAATCTTGCTGCAGGCCGCGTCGCGGCACACACCAGGTAGTAAGTTTAATATAGTTCCATAAATTAACAACTTATGATAGATAAATCTTTGATTTTGATACCCAACGATGTTTGAATGAGATTGATTTCAACACACAATTAAAAAAATACTGTGTTTTTAAAATTTGTAGCAAGTCACAGTGATTGTTAGTTAGTCAGGAGTTTTTGAATCCGTAGTTTTGAGGTGGTTTGGCTTGGTCAAGGTGACCGTAACCCTATATTAAAAGTACTCATTCAACTGCTTGAAATCCAGGATTTGGACTTGGTGAGAAACGCCATAAGCCTACAATGCTTTAAACTATGTAACTAGTATAGCATTAGGTCTTTGGAAGCGATGAAAATAAATACCTTGTCTAGACATAAGTTGTCGGTTTTTTTTGTAAATCACACTATACAGGAAAATAAAGTTTATTCATGAAAACCTAACACTCGTATTGCAAGAGTGTCGTGGCCGTGGATACCACAATATTTTGTATCTCTCTATTTTAACATTTTAATCGGCATGCTTCACTCTATGGTGTTCTGGTGTGTTCTCCTCACGAATGGCATATTTCCAGGTAGGATATTTGAAATGTGGCTAGTATTTTAGCTTTATGTATCAACAATACTTGTTGCCTTAAAGACACTATCAGTGATTTGCTAAATCAGCAAATCGAAAAAAAATCATCAAAAATCAGATTTTAGCATGTACGTAACAAGTACAGGTATCCTAACATACCCTGTAAATGATAAGACCAGAAGCAACCTAATAAGGACAGAATCAGAGATTTTAGTCATTACTGTCCGAACGGACACTTACTACAACACGTAATTGAATGGAGAATCGTATCTTGGGACACTGCCGTTTTCTTCCTTTTCTTTCAATTCTTTAGCTGGAAAAGGTAACTTATGAGAATTCTACAGACTTATCCTTCACTTTGAAGCTATTCCTGCAAATTTCAAATATTTTTCAAATCACTGATAGTGTCTTTAACACTCCAATGTTCAAACTACATTATAAATTAAACGCCTATGAAATAACTAATTGGATGTGATGTGTCGAAGAAAGGTCGTATATATTTGTTCATGACAAATAAATTATCCAAATCTAATTGACACCGTTTATCACTTCATGTTGCTTTTGTAATATTTTTATTACGGTATAATTTCATCAGCTTTCACAAAAAGATCAATATGTATAAAGCAAAATATACATTTTGCATATAGCCTACAAGTACACTCACAATAAAAGAACACCCAAAAAACCCCAAAGAAACAAACACGATTTATCACAATTAAAGCCGACAGGAGAGAGAGAGAGAAATCTTGCCTATATCCCTTAAATCCATAAATGCCACTTTTTGTCACTTTTCAAAAATCACGGAGCGAACCCCTGTGTCTTGTGTTTACGGGAAAAGTGCTTCTAACAATACAAAATACCGCTATCCTTTTTTTGCAGTGATCGTTATGTTGCTCTAGGGACGTAATAGGCTTGTTCAAGACGCTCGGCTATGCCCACTTTCGAGGTACATCCCCAGTGTATGATCATTGGTATTGAACCTCCCCCGGCCTTAGTCTATGTAAATCCGTACACATGGTATATAGAAAATGGTCTCAGAAATCTATCCCAGGGCCTTAGCCCGGTGTCCATGTAAAATCCCCCCGGGGGCCTAAGGCCCGTGCAAACTTGTTATACATGCCATGGTGTATAGAAAAAAAAAGGTCTCAGAAATCTAATAATTTCATACCTTTTATTTTATTGCACGAATCATTTCCACTTACGAATTACTACCGTTCACAAGTCAACACCACTACCCGAATCATCTCCCATAATAGAAATTCCTGCATTTCATACAACTTGATGGGCCGGACCACTTATGCAAATCCGCATTGTCAGGTACGGTTTATTTTGTGCGCGTGCATGTACAAATGACATGTCACGCGTCATGAATAAATCTTGATCCAGTAATATTACATCATTGCATCGCGTATTTGATTGCTCATTATCGGCTTGAATGATTCATCGTCCCCCGTATTTGGAAAAACAACCCCCCGCGAAGATTTTGGCAATCACGAAAAAAATATTACAAACTTGCCAAAACGATCTGTTAAACAAGCCTTCGTCTGAACGTGCAGCGTCTCTCGTCTTTTCAGTTGCGTTACCGAATAACAATGAAGACCACAGCAGGCAGCTGTAGCACTGCACTGGCATCGTTGGTTGTGGGATTTTCAGCCGAGTTTTGATTACGATACTATTAGTTGTCATGGTTATAGGCTATGATTTCAACAGTTCGCTGTTGAAAAAATTCAAGCGAATCGTCTTGACCAAGACTAAGGACGTAAGGCATGCATTGACTATTACTGCACTTACTAGATGTCTACGTGAATTCAAGCAACTATTTGTTTTTCAAAACTTGCCACTTAGACTTGTATCGCTCGAAATTTAAATTGGTCAAACAAATATACTGTCCCAGTTTGATAGAAACGTTTCAATATTATTTTACAAAGCAGTAAAAATGTTGGTTTTTTTTTATCTTTTGATAAATATAGAATTTGCCTATCAAAATGATTAAGTTTAGCGCATGATGCTCTTCTTCAGTGACCAATCCAAATAATATTTGAATTTATCTTAAATTGACGGAAATACCAAGTTTGTTTAAAATCCGTTTATGCAGTTCTAGCCATAAAAGTTCAACTGATTTGCGCTCTGTCAAAATCCTGTTTTGTAGTTCTAGCCATAAATGTTCGCGCTCTGTCAATGATTTCGATTTTTTCACAACAGAAGTTACTTAACTTATTATTTCTTTTACCAATTAGATGCATATAGGTATTTGTTGTACGATTTCTTATATTTGTATATAATTCGGTTCTGAAACCAGCATTTCAAAGATACCAAGCAATACATTTTCCAAGTTGTGTCCCAAAATGTACATTAAATTTATTTTCCCATTTAGGTATCCGAATCTGTCCTCCTAAAGTTTGTTGAGATATAATAAATGTAATTTCAACAATATTTCATTGTCCCATTATGGTGATTTTATTGAGATTTCATGTATTGTAGCATTTTTCCAATCCGTTTCCGATATATTTTGTAGAGCATTTTCAATGAATGTTTTAATTAATTTGATTTGAAACCTTTGCGTTACACCAGATTATCACGGAGGACATTCCTACTCAGTTAACTTACTCATTTGTCATGAAATACAATTTACATTTTCAGTTACAAATTTAAAAACAATATTAATCTGTTTGGTCATTGTATTTGTTTGGTATAAAACAAATGGCTCTTGCTATTGATCGATCAATCATCACCCAATTATCCATCCTTCGATCATCCACCAATCACCCATCAATCAACCAACCAATCATCCAGTAATTAGACATCAATCATTCATCCATCAATCATTCAGCAATCATACATTTAGCGTACATCATCCATCAAACATTCACCAATCATACGCCAATTACATATCAATCATCCTCCAATCATCCAACAATCATCCATTCATCCATCATCCACCAATCATCCGCCAATCATAAATCAAACATCCACCAATCACCCGCAAACCATCCACCAATCATTCATCAATCATCAACCAATCATCCAACTATCCATACACCAATCATCCACCCATTATCCATCCATCAATTATCCAACGATCATACATCAATAATCCACCAATCATCCATCCATCAATCCACCAATTATACACCAATCATCCATCCATCATCACCTAAATATTCATCCAATTATCCAATTAACCATGATCATCCATACATCAATCAGCAACCAATCATCCACCAATCATCCATCAATCATTCAATCATTCATCTAGCATACTTCAATCAACCATACACTCCTCAATCATTCACCAATTCATGTCAATCGTCCACCAATCATTAATCATCCACTAACATACCTCAATCAACCACAAATCATCCAAGAATCCGAAATATATTCGGAGAGCTCTCATTATCGTGAAGCAAATGATCAATACTTGCTCCTGACGGGGGTCCAGGGGGCGAAGCCCCCGGAAGCTCTCGAGTTTTAGCAAGTTTGAGTACCTTCAAAGGGCTCTCAGTTATGGATTATAATAGACCTACTGCCTGTGACAGTGTCAATTTTATTTTTTCCTCAACGTCAGTTCAGCGCCCCCTGAGGTGACGCCCGGGGCACATGCACCCCCCCCCCTTACCCTCCCCCAGCTACGCTACTGATGGCCCCCTTTCATGTTAATGATGTTGATGCTGCTCCTGACGGGGGTCCAGGGGGCGAAGCCCCTTGAAGCTCTCGAGTTTAGCAATGTTTTTGGAGTACCATTCAAAGTTCTCAAAGTTTTGGATTATAAGACCTACACTCTACTGCCTGTGACCGTGTCAATTTTTAATTTTTTCCTCAACGTCATTTCAGCACCCCCCTGAGGTGGCGCCCCGGGAGCTACATGCCCCCCCCCCCCCTTATCCTCCCCCAGCTCCGCTACTGATGGCCCCTTTTCCTGTGGATGTTGATGCTGCTGTTGAATTTTACAGGGTCTCCCGAGCTCCAGAGTCGTCTCGTTCCTGATGCGAACAGCATGGATCTTCAAATAGGAGCAGTTGAATTGAAGATTAATAACGACTGGTATCCAATTTGTGGCGGAGTTCAACAAGTTTGGGGTAAGAAGGAAGCCAGAGTGGCATGCCAAGAGCTGACGTTCAAAGGCGGATGGCCCTTTAATCTAAATCGGATAGATACTGGTGAAATACATACGCGTTTAGACAATTTTGAATGCAAAGGTCGTAAGTATTAAAAATGCTCTATTAGTAGTTTGCCAATTAATATTAACTGGATTTGTATAGCAGACAATGCAAAAGCCTCTGATCGCAAACTAGAAAATATGACTTAATCCTGGATACTTTGTAGTCCAGGAACTTAAGGTCTTTGTAGCCAGAAGGTGGAAATAAATACGCCATACCTGATTTTTAGGCTCGTTTTCTAATATTGTGAGGAACAACATATCAAAAGTCACCAAGAGTCCCTTGTGCTAATTAAGGAATAATAGCTTACCAGGAGAACAGAGTGAATATCATTCTCCTCCAAGAAATTGGGAATCTGTAAGAGAAGCTGCAAATAAAAGGTTTGACCTTATTTGGAGTAACTTTCTATGTGAAGCAAGGCAAACTGGTGAGTTCAATCCAACACACTTCTATGAATTCGCAGATCCAGTGGATAACATCTGAAGCAATGGGAACTCACTTCATCAAATCTATAAGCCACCACCAATTGAGGCAGACTTCAACTCCCTTTCAGCAGTTCAGCGGAGCTTCTTCGTCTGCGGAGATTTTAACTGTAGAAATACAGCGTGGGGATACTCCAACTCAGAAGATGGCGGCCAATTGCAGTCTCATTCAATAACCCAACCAAAATATCAAAGGAAATTGCATCACTAAGGACGGCAAAACATTTGATGTGGGTTGGTCATGGGTGTTCCATGACCAACATACGACCTTGTCGTCGTCCAAAAAGTCAGAAGTAACCATTGCAGTGTAGTTGATTCTTCAGCTCCAATGGCTTTGGAATGAGGAAATATTCCTTGACAACATATAAAAAATTTGTCCCCCACACACAAACCTTGCTCCCCTCCTCAAATGCATGTTTCTTGCTACTTATATTTCTAGACTTCTGATATGTTTTCTCTCATTGTTTCTAAGTATAACAACGCCAAAATTGTTTCTGTTGCAATTTTTTTGAAGTCAAACCATTATTTTATTTAAGTTTCTTGTACTATTATCTTACAAAGATGAAGCAACGCTTCAAGAGTGCTCCTACACTAACACAACCCAAAGATGTACGGGCCACACACTGGCCGGTGTTCAATGTTACAGTAAGTAAAATAACCGTTGTGCACATATATAGAACCTTTGCCATACACGAATCGATTATAACAGTAATTTAAATCGTACACTAGTGCTCGTGTCCTCAACTAATTGAATGTATATTTGTTGTTATTTTTTCACCCGGCAAGCTTCCTTTCAAGTTCAATTAATTGATGGAACTGCTCCTAATGCCGGACGTGTGGAAGTAAGATATGATGATGTGTGGTCCAGTGTGTGTTATGAACCAATAGATGGTGGAACAAGAAATTGGAATTTTTATAATGTCCAGGTTGTTTGTAGAGAACTAGGATTTCCAGGAGCACTGTTGCAAAAGCAGGGTAACAAGGGACACGGAAAGAGAGAGTCTGTTGTGAATAACTTCAGATGTCAAAAGCGTAAGCCAAATACCTTGTCTGCTATATCCAGCGACGTATTCGTGATTTTTTCAAGAAAATCTATTTTAATCTGCTATATCTTGCTGATTTAAACATAGCAACTGGTTCAGGGCAAATAAATTATCGGTCAATGCGAGCAAGACCAATTATATGCTGCTGGGATCTCCTAAATATTCCAGACAAGAACTGAAAGGTAATGATTGGCAAGACAAAACTGGGATTAATGCTACAACATATGTTAATGTTATACTAGATAAGGTGATATTGCAGAGCGTTGGCGAGACCAAATTCTTGGGGGTTATCATCGATGAACATCTTACGTGGATAAATCACATCGATCAAATATCAAATATCTTCAAACTTAAACACTTTGTACCTGGACATATATTATGTTATTTTTTCTTTCAGATTTGAAACAAACCAGTCTTCAAGATTGTGTCCCAGACGCCCCAGTTCCGTCTCCTTTTCTTCCCGGTCCTTCATGTGGTTACCGATCCAACTCCAATCTTACTAATGAAGCTGTGGCTATTTGCGCAGGTACATGTGACATAAAATAAAATCTGGTTTTAAACTTTTTTTTTTCAAAATAGGAATTCAGCCAATCATAATGTACGTCACATGAAAACGAAGGAGAATGTCTATTAGTTTGCTGAGTGATCGGACTAGCCATTGGTGGATTGCTTATGACTACTTTTCCGAGACCAATAACAGGCCATCGGTGTACAAAAGGCTGCAATTTCTTTTGCCTGGTCTGTGATGGAGACCTTCCTGATACCCGTAAAACATATCGAATTTGCTAACGAATTTGGCATTTGCAAATCTATCAATGCAATCATCAATATGCGGAATCGGAAATGAGTCTGTTTGGGAACAAAAGTTGACCTTACGAAAATCTGTCACAAATCTAAGTGAACCATCAGGTTTGGGAAGCAGAATAAAGAGTGAACCCCATTCACTACTGCTGGCTGCTGATGTCATTGTCTACATGTCCATCACCTCATTTTCCAGTTTAATTTAATTCACCCTGTATGGATGCTGTTTGGTTGATTCTGAATCGCCTACATCAATGTCATGCCTTATGACACGTGTCTTGCTGAGTACATCAGGAAATATATATAATAATATTTATTTGAGTTACTAATTAAAGCATGAGGCAAAATAGTAACTCGGCAAAGAAAAATGGGCTACAAATCCCAAACACAATGGTGTGGATTTCTTTCCCTGTGCAAAATAAAGATATACATGCATACACAAATAATAATTGCAAAACTACATTTGTAGATGAATAAGCAAGCGGATAAACATCAGTTAATGAGAAAATGCTGCTTACATAATGACTTGAATTTATATAAAGAATCAGCATTACGGATATCAACAGGAATACTTTCCCATAGTCTAGGAAATGCAACAAATACATAATTGAGAAAAGAATTAGTCCGTGCACGCCAGTGCAGAAATCTATTTCTATTCACAACACTTCTACAAAAGAAATCCATGAAAGAGGTTGGACCCATGCCGTTGAGAAGTCGGAAGCAAAATTGCAGCCTTTGAAACTTAATCAAGTCATCAACTTTCATAAGGCCAAATTCAGACAACCTATCAAGATACGTAACACCATGATCAGACCAAGACCTTTTCCTGTACATTAGCACACGAGTTATTTTCCTTTGAAATTTCTCAAGCCTTTGAATAAAGGAAATATTAAATGGAGCCCAAACAACAGTACAGTAAACAATATGAGGAGGAACAAGAGCTTTGTATAAGTGCAATAAAGCAGAGAAGTGCATATTCTTAGTACATCTGATGATAAAACCAACAAGACGTGAGATTTTATTGCACGTGGAATCAACATGTGAAGAAAATGCAAGATTGGAAGAAAACGTAATGCCAAGAAATTTAAAATCATCCACGGACTGTAGCGTTTCTCCGCCCAAAGAGTAATCCAATTTGGCACACATCTTAGATCTAGAGAAATGCATAACAGCACATTTAGAGGCATTAAGTGGAAGCTTGTTCTTGACTGTCCAAGAATACAGTTTATCAAGATCATTTTGTAGATCTGACCGATCATTGAGATTCCGAATAGGTCTCACCAATGTATGATCGTCAGCAAATTGAAATATAGTAGAAGAAGACCAATGTTGATATCAGAAACAAATAAAAGGAAGAGAACAGGACCCAGCACTGACCCTTGTGGAACTCCAGAAGTGACACTTGTCCAATCAGAGAATTCACTTTTGTAAATCACCCTCTGCTGCCTTTCCATGAGAAAATTCTGAATCCAGTAGAGAAGAGATCGTCGAATACCACAAGCATAAAGCTTCTTAAGTAAGACATTGTGGTCCACTTTATCAAAAGCAGAGCTAAAATCAAGAAAAACAGTGTCAACCAGGCGACAGTCACGCCCATCAAGGGCTTCACCAATAAAATGAAAGAATTTAGACAACAATCGTTCACAATTTCTGCGTTGTCTAAAGCCAAATTGATTGTCATCAAAGATATTATTCTCCTCAATATATGCCATCAATCGAGTAACAACAAGTTTCTCCAAGATTTTACACAAGACAGATGTCAAAAACACAGGACGGTAACTTGAGGGAGCATCTTTTGGCTTGCCAGAACCTTTATAAATAGGAACAACATTAGCTAATTTCCAAGACTTTGGAATATCACCTTTAGATAAGCATGCATTGAATAAGTCACATAAGAAGGGGGAAAAGTTCAACACTACATGATCTTAAGAAAACAGGTAGAATTCCATCAGGACCAGGAGATTCATTGGTCTCTAGGTCTTTGAGAACATTGAGCACTTCTTCAAAAGTAACTGGAGACAAACAAAAAGAGAACCACCATGTGTGATAGGAGAATCTGACAAGGAAGAAAGGTCAAGGGGATTATAAGCATCACCAAAGTTAAGAGAAAATTGCTTATTAAAGGCATTTACAATATCCTTACTGTCCGTGATCTCATGATTATCAACCTTGAAAGGCATTTGAGGAGAATTCCATTTCCCACTTGTGAATTACTTATCGTTCAATTCACTTTGTTAGGTTTCCTTTAGGTCGCTCAACGACACAAAATGAATTGTTAAAACTTTTGCAGCTTTAACAAGTATACCGGTAGAGAATAACTTATTCACTCACCAGTCTGTTTGTCCACGTTACTCTCGACAAAATGGAATCCTTCGATTCCCATGAGTAATCAGTGCTTCAAGGATGACTGCATTGTTGTGGTGCTTTTGAGCACAAGGTGGTAGCAACATATAACTATAAGTCCTGGTAGTTATACTTTTACACTGCTAAGATCTATACCCACTCTGCACATCAAAATTGCTGGCAAAGCTTCTCTTATTTTATACACCACAGCTAGTTACCCCATATCTAAAAATAGGCTACATTACATCATAATCTAAAAATATTCCAATAAGAAAGTACACTTATGACATCTTACTGGAAATAACATTCGACATTGACTTACACCATTAAAATCCCTAGCTATCTATATCAGCTCTGTCCTGAAAGTTCTCTAAGCAAATAAGCAGATCACCACATTCCAAATTTAGCATTATGTGGGAATTCAAAAGTTGTAAACAAGTTTTGGTGATTCCCCCTTTAGAAATATTATTCACTAAGAAGAGGATACTACAATACACCTTTAATTGGATCGTATTGAAATGCAACTATGTATAACGTTAATGTTACCAATTATGGATCTTTTACGTGATCATCTGATTTTTGCAAGTAAATTCGTCAGTGCAATACTTCTAAATTAAACAAATTTTGATTGTTTCGGGTCTGAATCTGGCCATTACTGGCCTAGTTTCGTTCAACCAAAAACGAACCGCTTTTCCGAGCTAACTGATTCATGATATATTAAGGATAACTTCAAATTGCATATTGTGGTTCGTTAAAAAATGATACTTCCTATCATCTGCTTTATCGCAGCCCATAGAGTTCTCACATGCAAAAATATCTTTTAAATGAAATTAAACGAAAATGCAACGGTGCATTC
Source organism: Ophioderma brevispina (assembly GCA_023653785.1). NCBI lineage: Eukaryota > Metazoa > Echinodermata > Ophiuroidea > Amphilepidida > Ophiodermatidae > Ophioderma > Ophioderma brevispina. Next base: position 33,564 of record JAMKCH010077943.1, on the reverse strand, counting down.
AAAAGATAAGTTTTTTTTCCCAGTAGACATTTCTAACGGAAGCAAGTAAATATCCTTGTGGTTTTAATATAAAGTGTATCTACTACTTCTTCATGACCAATCTCAACCGATACTTTATCATTGGTACTTTCTGTTCTTGTTCGCATGTCTCCTTACAAGTTTAAATGTACCATGTGTTGTTTTGTTTTATATTGGTGATAACGTTACACTAGAAGGTGGCGTTGGATGACATACACAATTGCCACACGTTCCATTATTTGTACATGTCGTCGGGTGTATTAAAAACGTTTCTAAGAAAAACTTTGCAGAGTCGGTACGCATCAATATAGACTATTTCACATCATTAAATTATTACTTAAAACGCCAGTTATAGGAAGTGGTCAAATACACATGTGACAAGGGCTTAGAATCCTTCACTATGTAAAACGCCAAAGTTTCTCTTCTCAACATCCGTCAAAAATTGGCAACATTTAATTAATGTTATTTATTAATTACCTACTTGAGAGCTTTGACACTTGATTAGATTTTTGAAGTTGATATTTAGTACTTTCCCCTAAATTTTGTAAAATGATAAAAAAAAATATAACTCTGTCACTGCGTAATACACCCGACAATGTTTGTAATGTTGTATTTACAAAAGCCAAAAGGGAATTTGGTTCAAGATTTGAAATAGTTGTAATAACCATTGAATATTGCTTCTGTGTTTCAAATTTCTTTTTGCTTGTGCCATTTCCTATTTTCAATATCCCGCAGGCAATTTCAAAACGTAGTGTTTGAAGTCCTTTCCAATTGAAAGTCACTTTTGTAATTTTAAAATGGACTACAAACTTGGAATTAAATTGTTAAAATATTAATGTTTAGAATAACTCGAAAGAGCACGAGGTCATGTGCACATTTGTTGGTGGTCACAGGGATCTCAAGAAACATTCTTCATGGGAGGATTTCCTTCAAACTTGCACCAGGTTTCTAAGACGTAAACAAAATGTTTCAAAAAGTAAATATATATATTACACTATAATAAAAGGGGAAAAATATACTTTCCCACAAGCACGGAAATGTGAAAACAGCACATTAATAATAATTCGGCGCCCATAAGACCATCAAAACCATTTTACATTCGACAAACTTTCATAGTTAAAATTAGTTTTAGAAGCTATTTGGTATTTAATGGGTTGTGTTCGAATTGTATAGTTTCACATATAAGTTTCTACATATGATTAGAAATGGGAAGTATTTAATACATGTCGCGTCGTCGTGGTCACGACATACTGTCGAATTTGAATTTTTGGTCAAATTGAGTTAATAGTTGATTCTGGTGCGTTTGTATCCAAAAAAGTGAAATTACATACCCTACCCAAAACAGACCCTGTCGACTAACACCCATTTTGTATAAAAAACGGGTTTCAGAAACAACCGTATTCGTATTTAATAGCTTAAATGTCTCAAAACAAACCAGAAAAAAATGCAAACGAATACGTATTTGCTGTGACAGAGATAGCTACTTCAGTAATCAAAATCGATAATAGGTTTGTTTGTTTGTGGTTGTTTTTCATTTGTTTTGTTTTGGGCCAGATCATGTCACAACTTTTTTTTTTCTTTCTTTCATTTCAGTTCCTGGATATCTCGGGTGCTATGATGAAGGAGCAAGCACGACTCTTAATATTGCCAAACTACGACTCACGAGAAATATGACAATAAACATCTGTATTAATCACTGTCGAAATCATCACTACAATAATGCTGCTCTAAGTGATGCGGACACGTGTTCCTGCGGAGAGAGAGTGAATAGTGAATTGTCTCGTAACGGGGACAGAGATTGCAACTTAAAGTGCCCTGGAAATAGTGACCAAATTTGCGGTGGTATTAGGAGATTCTCAGTGTACAATGGTAATGTAGTACTTTTAAAATGGCTTCTTTGATGACAAAACAGGGTAAAAATATTGATATTACAGTACTGTGGGGTAACTGATAACGCTGCGATGGTGTTCGTGATCGATGATGGCAAAAAGCACATTAGGAACCCAAGATATACCACCTTAACATGGATGGGCTTCAGGGCACCAGCTCTTTCAAGGTTAGTGGTCTCAACAAGTTTTCAAGTATTGACAACTCAAGTCCGTGACCCTTGACCACTGGGGTTGAGATGGCAAGGAATGGCATCTAGCTCCAAGCTGGATCTATCAAGTTTAGACGTCATGACTTTCATTTAAGTGCTAGATGCGTCAATTATAGGGTTTTTCTGTCAGATAGTTACTTATCTAGCTTTTGACCTTTGACCTCTGGGGTCGAGGTTGCAAGCATACAAAAAATGGTCGAAAATGAATAATGCTTTTGCACACGCGTACATTGATTAGGGTGTCAAAAACAGCAAAATATGGAAAAGGGGTATGTTTTCTCTAAACCCTGAAATTGTGATATACGTGTAATACTCAAATTAAGCAGAGATCAAAAATATTGTAAAGCAAAGCAAGATAAGATAATAACGACATAAATCTTTGCTATTGTTTTGGGTAGCAAAACTACAAAAATACTTCTTTAGTTGTAGCAAAAAATCAGACAAAAAATACTGTTTAGGGCATATTTTTATGTCGGTGGAAAACAATACTTGTTAGGGGAGAATTTTTGGAAATCCTGTTCACGCATCATATCCACCTTTGAATACAAGTGCCCACCCCCATACCCAATTCTTCAATGATTCATTCAATTTAAATCCCTTGATATTTATACCCAAAGCTTTCACAAGAAGGATCATATTTAATTATAAGTGTTAGCATACCACTGACTTTCCATACAACCTTAAATTCCATTCTTCATCTCAAGTAAATTAACAAAAAAGTCCTCTTGGCCAAACCGTAAAAAAGGTCGAAGTTGAGTATTTATCTGTCAAAATATACGGGAATTATTGTTCTGTATGACATCGAGAATCGATTGACTAAGATGCTCTTCCTTCTTTTTGTAACATGGACTTCCAAAATGCACCCTATTAATCATGTATTTCCACCGACTAAAAAACATGCCCTAAAACAAATTGTGTGATTTTGCTACCCTAAATAAGTAAGCAATGCATTGTGTCGTTTATAATCCTTTATTAACTTGAATTGCTTTACTTCCGATTCAGTTTTTAATGATTTTGATGGTGTGAGTATTAATTACCCTGAACAAGTATCAGAATTTAAGGGTTAAGACAAACATGCACTTTTCCATATTTTTCTGTTTTTGACACCATAATCAATGTACGCGCATACATTGCCTGTTGGGAAAAAAGGACCCTTTTTACGCGTTTTCTTGTTCTCATATCAAGCCCACATTTGAATACAAGTGCCCCCCCCCCCGGGATGACAACACCTTTTCACAATATATATATCACTTTTATTTAGTGAGCGTTGGTATTTGTGACGACCCAGCGAACGGAACAACTGTTTACTACTTCGGAGACACATATATATTTGATGGTTTCAAATGTGAGATAGATGAGCATCTAGTCGGTGCAACCTCTATACAGTGTGTTTTAGGGGAATCGCCGCAAGAAGTTACGTGGAGTGCTGATTTTCCACAGTGCAAAAGTAATTTCTTTACCTATGTAATTTTTTTCACTTAACAATTATAATATTTCTACAAAATTAAGCAGAATACTTGTGTAGTTTTTACACAATTTCTTAGTAAATTTCTTACATAAATAATTGTTAAAAAGCTACATAACAATGATATGTAAATGTTTACATAACAATTAAGCCCTTATTTTCTTACATAATTTGGCAAATTGTTTACATAACTAATGTGCAAATTTCTTACATATTTAGTAATATTTACATAACTCACAGGTAACATTTTACATAAAACGTGTTATATAAACGTTTACATAGAAATGAAAGTGTTCTGTGCAAACACATTAACATAGACCTTTTTCTTAGTGTACATTTGGCAAAGTAAATTGAATGCAAAAATAGTGTCAAAGATCATCTCATTTGCATAATAAATGGCGGTCATTTTGGATTTTCAGGTACTTTGGTTACGGTGTTTTACACATTTCCGTTCCATATTTTTTTTTAAATGGAGCAAAATTTTAAAAAAGGGGCTCTGTAACCGCATTCTTCTATATATGACAGAAGAAGATTGTGTCCAAATGTTGCTGGTTATAGCTCGTCGTTTTCAAATGAGACACCGTAAACTACAAAGGAAAACGCGTGAAAGAAAACAACCGTTAAAACCTAGAAAAACTATTTTTTAATTATTATGCAAATTAGATTGAATTTATTTTGTTAATCATATTTTAAATAACTATTTCAATTTTAACTTCAGTTGTAGGTATTTGCATAGTAAAAACTGGTTTCTTTTTCAAGTTATGATTTTTATAGGAAAGGTGTTTTTGTTTGCTCGTATCCACAAGTCATTGGTAATGGCTTTGTGGTGGTGTCAGGATTTATTCAGCTAGTGTGCTGATCCGGGGCCGCGTGTATCCAAGATACGGACGCTCCTAACATGGCCCGCTATTTGAGGCTGGGGCGGATTGGGAACAGTCAGGGGTTTACACCCTACTCTTATTCGACACTGACTGCGATGTACATGTACAGTTGTGACTCTCTGTACACGGGAGCGACGGCTTAACGTCCCCTCCGAAGGACGGGATGCTTTCATGATCCATTTGCCCAATTCCAAGTGAACCATGGAGGAGAGCGGTATTCTGTATTTAATCAATAGCTGGTATACAGATCAAATCCAGAATTGATAGTACCCGAATAAATCCCAGCAAGTGCCACGACCCCCACCGGGATTTGAACCCGGGAATTTTTATGTTAAATTTGCGCCAGAGGCAAGCACCTAACCGCTAGGCCACGATCTCCCAAAGGGTGTTTGAAATACGCCCCTTAAAAAACAAGAAAATACATAAGAAGTATTTGTTAGCATTGTGTATTGTTTTCAAGGGATGATATTAAAAATTTATGAGAAAGGACTCGATTTAACGACCTGTAATTCGCATATTAACTTTGGAACCATAACCCTATGTCAAATAAAGGCATTTGTATAAAGATAAGATTCTGTGCTTGTTCTTTAAAGCAATTTAGCACATTTTTTTTGAAGCGGCGCCCCCAATTTTTCAAGAAAATTTTGAGAGTTTTTACAGGTTTGCCACTGGGAAACTGGGTGTAAACAGACCTGTGAATGGTTAAGCGGCGAAAATGTATGTGTCTCACAACAGAAGGGATTTTGTAATGTGAATAAGTAGTATGGGGATCCCGATAATAATTACAACGCTGCCTGAGGAAACGGCCTTCCAATGTGATATAGCTGGGAAAATAACGACATGTACGTGTATACGCTCATCATTAGGTGTTTTATTGTTCAGGCAAATCAAGTTATAGGTTATTTCTCGAGGGTGTGCACTATTTCATCAGACGGACATAAACGTATCGCATTTCCAGCTCTGCCGATTTTAAGGCCAATCTGGGATCCAAATTCTTATATACAAAATCGTTTATTTATATAAAAATACGCATTTTTAGCATTCTCGTTCGCAGGTATAGTTCCAAGACAACCACCAACGTAACTGTGCCACAAATATAAAATTTTGAAATTGTTATAAAATTTGAAAAATACGATTTTTCTTTTTTGGTTTTTTTAGCCATTTCCAAGGGTGTAGCAATTACGTAAACAGTAACAATTGTTGCACTTCCCGCTGATTGCAATATAACAATGTAATTTTGTTTCTGTTTTTTTGTTGGTGCGCCAAAGGCGTATTTTGAATGTTGATAGTGAAATAATATGTCTAAATGATTTTTAGTACCTTAAAAAACAAGTTTATTCGACATTTAGAACATGTAAAAGAGAAACGAATCATAGATAATAGCATACAATGTCATATTTTAAAAATATCCCATTGACAAGACTGCATGGATTATAGATCTGTTTACATCAAATGGCGAAAAGAAATTATTTGGTTTTAAAATTTAAGAGGGATTTCTTTTAATCTTATCTTCTAGGTTAAACACACGGAATCTGCGTCCAGAGGAGGAGGAAACCCAAAGTGTTTTTATACCTGAAGGCATTAAATGGTTGTTTGTCACACACACACATCACACCCACCACAATACCCCCACACACACACGGTGAGTGGTGTGTGCTAAAAACTTAAAAATCCATGGAACCAACCCCCCCACCCAACACTTTAATCAGTGGAAAAAGACTTGATAGATTCTTTGGGCAAGACTTCAATATGATTACCTTACCCTCAATAATGTTTACATGCAACATAAATTTTAATATTTTAGCTGTTTATTCAGCGTTTTTGATTTGAAAACAAGGCAAAATTAAAATTAAATGTTGTATCTGTAAATATAATACGAGGGGGGTTGGGGAGTTACATATGAAGTCTTTCCGATTCTTTTTCAGGAGCCGAAATGGCCATAGAATCCACTCGATTTACAAAAAAAAGCTACAACTGCCCACCAATAATGAAGGGAGCCAGGCATGTGTGACATTGGAATACAAAAAAAAAACAAAGACAAATTGACATGGCGTTTGTTCAAAATTTAAGCACCGAGGTTTGTTCGTCCAGGTTTCCTTACCACAGGCATATAGCAAGCCATTAAAAGGTTAATATTAACCTATTGTCGCAACGCGTTGTGAGAAAGTCACAACGCGCTGTTTCGACGTTTTGATATCTCGCTGCCGAGTCTGCCATCAAATGATGCATCTGTGACATATTTCAAAGAATAGACCCACAACGCATTGCAAGGTATCTGGCAACTCTTTGCTGAATCTCACAAACTGTTGCGATCCCTCCGCAATGCGTTGCGATCTTCACACGCATTGTGAGTTCACAACGCCGTTAATGGGCAGGCTCACAAGGCTAACGCGTCATAAAATGTCTCCGCAACGCGTTGTGAGGAGAGCAGAAGCGCGTTTTGAGGTATTTCAAAAATAAGTAGACAACACAGTATCTGGCAACGTGTTGTGGAATCCCACACGCGTTACCAGCCTTTACAAGCTCACGACGCGTTGTGGAGGACCATAGGGTGGCGTAACGCATTGTGCAGCGATATCTAAGGTTCCGCAAAACCGTTGGTCAAGGTTCGCAACGCCATTTTGAAGGCGCATGCAACGCGTTGTTTATGAGTTGTTTTTTATATACGTTACATAAATGTCATTCCGGATTGGCCGAAAAACTCAGCGCTTGTGGAAATTGTCGTGGACGCGTTGTGGAATTGTCGGTAATACGTTACATGACCCTTACGACAATGCGTTATGATCTTTATGGCGTTGTGAAGGCTCGCAACGCGATCCTAGATACATCGCAAGTGTTAACTCTCAAAGTGAAAGGGGATCTGTGGACCTCAGGTGCGGATCCAGGATTTCTCAATAGAGGGGGCGCCACATTTTCAGGCTCGCTGCGCTCGCCGGTGCGTCCGCTGGGGGCCCACAAAGCTACAGGTACACGGCGCCCGACGCCCTGTACCATCATTCTTAGAGATCGCAAGGGCGCCCTGTGCGTTAGAAAGTCATGTTGTATATCTACAGTACGCCCGGCGCTCAATGCGGCACCCGGCACCCTGTATTCTGCAAAAAATAGAGGGGCGCGCGCCGGGGGCGCCCCCCTCTAAATCCGCCCCTGGACCTCGTTGCTTGAGCGCTGAATTTATTGAACTACTGACGTTTGATATCGTTTAAAATACATTCTTTTAATTCCTTGAACCACTAAACCTAAAAATAATCACTTGAATTACAGTAAAAGTTTTGTTTTGTACAATTGCAGGGCATGCCGTTTATTTCGTCATCTCTGGTATCGTCATCATCGTACTCATTATCACTGTGGTAGTCTTGGCAGTTTTCATTTACAGGAAAAGACAAAGACAAAAAATTAGACAACGTCACTGTGACGGTAACTACACTGTTAAAATGTTCATTAAAATAACAGCGGTTTGACTGGCAGCTGGGACTCACAACAGTTAAAATCACGTTTTTTTACAGTCATTTGCACGTTTCGAGTCCCTTTTTACAGTTATTTGCACGTTTTGAGTCCCGGCTAACAGTCAAAATGCCGTTATTTTAAGATCATTTTTAACAGTGTACATTAGCATTTCGTTCTATATTAACCAAAACGAGATAATTGTCATCGTTTACACTACTTTGTAGTCATTTGATGTTGTTGTTTTGCTTCATTTTGTTTATGTCTCTATTTGTCTTTTGTTGTTGTTGCTGTGGGTCTTCTTGATCTTCTTTGTTTCCGATTATTAAAAAGATGAATGTAATACACTCCATTATAAAAAATACAATTTTGTAGCATTCCACAAGGCACTAAAATTGTGATTGTATACTTGTCAAAGACAATACTAAAGTTATTTTGCCAAAATAGGGCACAAAATAACTTCTAACCAATATATTTGGGTGCCTTCTTATTCTTAAAAACCATCACCTTACAAGAAACATACCGGCGAAGCTACATAACTATAATTTTACTGGTGAGTACGATAACTATAGTTACGACTTTATTTCACTGAACCGAAATTGGATTTTGAGCGCAACAAAGTCATCTACTACACCCAACTATACTAATAACTCTGCAATAAATTATGACATATTCTTCCATAATCGAATCAACCCAATCGGATCGCCTGGCCCTATCTTTACTTCTGAAGGAACATAATTGTTTGGATTGACTCGAATCTTTCATTTTTATTGTAGATCAACTCTAACGGCATTTGACAAAGTAAATTTGGATCACGAAACATACCGTTCATTTAGACGAAGAAGAAGAAACTAGTCTCAATTGAAACTTTCTCAATAACACAGCCATTATGAGCTATTATGGATAAGCCACCTGGAACATTGTCGAATATAAGGAAAGCTTTGGAATCATTCAAACCGTCTCTGCTGATACTTCTCTGGATACGAATACGGATAATAATAATAATCATAATAGGGTAAAAGTAGGGAATACGAGACCCTTAAGCCCATTTGCATGATTCACATAAACATGACCAATGGTACACACTAAAAAGGTTCGTTACTCTTAAGTAACTTTTACTCTATAATTGGTAACATAATTCACATAAAAAATGACCAATGGTACACATTAAAAAGGTTCCTTTACTCTATAATTGGTAACATAATGGTATATATAACTTAACACTTAAGTGACCAAGGGGTTGTTACTCCCGTTGGTGCCCAAGAAAACCGCTTTCCCGAGGGAATTTTTGTACGAAATTTATACCACATGTGAAGGGTCATAAGACAACCCCAAATCAGCAATAAAAAAGAAATTTGTTATTTGGCCTGCAAATTAGGGGCAAAAAATTTGTTTTCAAAACATGCCAAAAATGGGCAAAAAGACGGAAAATTCAAATGAACCTTGCGCTTACATCAAACTTTTTGAAAACTTATTTTATGTTGATATCTACTCTAGAAGACCCAAATTACATATATTTAACAAAAAACTTGAAGTTTTAGGAATCCTGTATTTTTAACGGGTGTTGCAAAATACACGTCATTTTCCCATAGACTTTGCACAGTAACGGTTTAGCAACGTCCCAAATGAAATTGTCTGTTTACAGCACATAAAGGGTTAATTATTTTTAATGTTGCTATTAATTGTTTACTTATATGTATGTGTGAACATATATCAGCAAAATAAAATTGCTTTGGTTCTTTGATTTTTTTTAATATTCTCAGTTGACTTCCGTTAGTGCCCGGGGGGGGGGGTTCCATGGGACCCTCACTAATTAACTCATTAACGGCTTGGCCGATTTTAATTTTTTTTGGTATGAAAAGAAGCGCATTTAAAAGTTAGACACTTACAAAAAACTTCGGCGCAAAAATCCCACGCGTAAAGCGGCCAGCGCGAAAACAATTTGGAGGGTCCCTAGGAACCCCCCCCCGGTCACTTAAGTGTTAATTGATTAATGAGATAATAATAAGTATTAATGACGGCATCATCAAAGGTCTATGAGTACCTACACGTGTAGGTAATAATAGGAGGCCTTTGCTGATGACGTCATTAAAAACATATTTAAATATTTAAATTAAATTTATTGAACAAATAAAACAAATCACAATATATTTACAATTGTTTGACCATCATGGCTTTTTGGTTTTCCACCTGCACAATAAAGCCAGCAGCAGCAGAACAATGACTATCCAGAGCATATTGACATTCATACCAAACAGCCGCCTATTAGTGTCCTACATTACCTACACACATTATTGATCTGTATCTGTTTCTGTTGAATTACTGCGTAACGCTCCTTGGTGGAAACAAACACGCAGGTTTGAAATGTGCATGGAAAAAGTAGACTAGTCTTGACGTAGAACGATTAAAACTTCGCCGTTGAAGCTATTTGATATTTCGTTCACTGATCCCTAAATCCTTCAGTCTTTGAAACGTATGGACTGATCCGCAAGGTTTGTTAGTTATGAATGAGGGCCGGGGACTAAGGCTACAAATAATATCAAACATGATTAATGAGCACTAAATAGCGTGCCGTGTGCAAGACATCTCCCATCGGGGCTTCTTCAACCAGTGCGGCATGCAGAAACAGTAAAGATTTCGAAGTAATAGAGTATATGGCGGCCTGGGTAGCTTAATGGTAGAGCATTGTCGCCTTGGTGCGAAAGGTCCCGGGGTTTCAATTCCCTGCAGGCGTGATGTCCACAGGATTTGTCCATGTGTTTCACGCTTAGGCATATTGTGGTATGTCCATGTAAATAATTGTTCCCACATGTTTCTCGTAGCGTTGCGTGTTTCTTTCTCCACTTTGAATATAATAATATGTTAAGAAATGTGGGTAAGCATCAATGATCTCGTGTACTAGATTGTAATCGTTATAGCTATATACCCCCCCCCCATGTACGATGCGCTAGTCTCATACGTACTTTGTAGAGGTTAAACCCCTTCAGGAGGGTTGCCATAAAAATGGTCCGCTTATGATAAAATGTTTGAAAGATATTAGAAGGAATACGTTCGAAATATTACTCGCCAAACTCGACTCTGCCATTATATGTTTGACAAAGAGAATGTTTTGAATGTGTGATGTGGGAGTGGCGTGGTCTAGTGGTAAGCAAACTTGCCTCTGGACCCAATGGTCCCGGTATCAAAGCTCGGTGGGGTTATTTGCTGGAAAATTTTTATTCAGTACTCATTCTGGATTTAATTTTGTAAGTACTATTGAATTAAACCAGAATTGCCACTCTCCTCCTGTTCATGATATTGGCATGACCATGAAAAGCCTCTCTGTGTTCCCATTTTGTGTGTGTTCGTCAATGTTTGGATGTATAACCTGACTCATTAGCTCTGCGTAGTAAGGTTGCGTTGTCTTTGTCGTTGTTTACTACTTTTTTACTGCGCTTTGTAACTTTCGGGAAAGGCGCATTACAAATGTTAACCGCTTAATATATTATCAGTTATTCAATTACCAATTGACCCAATTGACACTGTCCATTTGCCAATTGGTTTTCATGTTCTTTTCCTTACATGTTTGAAGTCTAATGGGCTTCCTCAAATCGTGGATGGCTTCTGTACTCGCTCTTTTTCCAGTCCATCATTGCAAGTTTTCATTTCAATCCTCTTCATGTCGCGGTGTCATGTGTTTTCTATGTCTATGTAAGTGAGCTTTATAAATAAATAAAGATCTATGTTTGGAGTCCAAACTTACTAATTGATACTAATTTGTTCCTAAATCAGCAGCCCGGATCCCTCTTTCTCTAGTTTTGGTTGACCACTTTTGGCAGATTGCGTAAATTTTCTGTTTTAATGGATGTGTTGTTGCTATTAGGGTGCTGAAGGCAACTCTTACCATCCTAGTGAAGTGCTATCTGGAAGGTGCAATCTGGATTGTGTAACGTGCGAGGTAGCCCTCGAAGTTAAAATAAATTATCACTACCGCAACAGTGAAGAAAAACACATTCTTTCAACTCTTTCCTTAGTGGCTCCCCCCCGCAGTAGTACACAAATGCGTGAATTGAAGTCGAGATCTGTATTTACTTATGCCCAATCAGCGACACGCCTCCTCCTCTTAGCTGAAAGTACAGCTCTTCCCCCTTTCATATGTGGCTATCGAAAAATTGTCTAAGCGTAATGAGAGGATGATTTCAGAGTATCCCATTATAATGCATTCTTTGTGTTTATCCAGCGTAGATACCAGGATCAAGTTAAGGATAGCACACAGATTCTAAGGGTAAATGCGAATTTATGAGGCATATTTGAGGTTTATTGTGATTTTCCATATTCCAAACCTCATTCGATAAGGAAAATGTTAATGCCTATCTCAAGTCTATTATCCCCCGAGTTCTTCATTTGCTTTTGCTCCTTACGAGCAGAATAAGGCAGATTTCACACAAAACTAATCTCTTCAGAATTCAACGGATTTGAAGTGCCAATGACAGTTGCACCCTGTGATTAACTAGTGTTGTATAGGATTCAGGGGCTTTCTTTCTGCTCTTGACGTATAAGATATAATTAAGTAATTTCACAAATTTGGTTAATTTGCCCCCACCAGGGTGATCACTTTTGCCTTTGTTTCGATGACATTCATAAAATTAGTTACGGGTAACCATATGTCCTTAACATTTTCATCGTTTACACTCGAATGGGTGTTATCAAGGCTTCTTTGAAATCTATGAAGGTAAGTTTTACCTAGTAGCAAAGGCCTGATATTTTACGGATTTTGGGACCCCTCTGCTGTCACAACAATTTATCTACAAATTTGCTATAGTCCTCTGTGGAATAAAATCTGGGTGAGCCATCTTGCAGATGTGGATGTGAAAGTGACTTTTGACGCCACAGAAGGACAAAGTCCAACTCATTTCACCAGATGTGAAATTTAAGGCAAAATTCTTTTACTTTAAAACACTAAAGAAACACCCATCCTATTGAACTATACAACAAACACTTGTGTAATTCATGTTCAAAGAACCCGGGAACTAATTCTATGCAATATGACCAATGATTTAAGGCAAAGAAGTAGAGCAACTACACGCACCAACAGGGAAACCCACACCCCATGTTTGGCCCACCCAAATTTTGACTGACAATGTCAAATTTGTCCATTACTGATTGGGCCATTTCAATCCCCAGAAGTAATTTTAACAGGGTTTTCTAGGAAAATGATTTAATTAATCAACACAAAATGTATACGCATTGTATTCAGATGAATGTTTTGAACAAAAAGTTCAGTCACAAAACTCCTCTGTGACCTAAGGTTTTTGATCTACGATGTCTAGAAACCTGCGCCTGACAAAAAGGCACAATTGAAACATTTCCTCCATATTGGCCCAAAATTGAAATTTTTTTCATTAGTTTTGATCATTTTTGTCATTATAAACCATTTCTTTTACAACTGATGTTGTTGGAATATATGAGGAACGTTAATTTAATGCCAGTTGTAGAATTCTCTAGTGGGGCAGTACATGGCAACGGCAATTTACAGCCACTTTTTAGCCTCAGTGACTGAAAAATGGCTAAAAATAAGGTTTAAATTGTGGTTGCTATGTTAAAATATGCTAAACTGATGGAATCTACAAAACTACACCAAAATAAAGTACTGTTGTAAAACCAATAATATGAGTAGTAATAATAATGTTTTCATAGAAGAATTTTATTAAACTGATGAAAAAATGACAATTGTTAGTCAAAAAATTGACAAAATCACTCAAATCGTCCATTTTAATGCTGGCCTGTGATGTTCCAGGGGTCAAGATCAAAAATCCGTGTATGTCACAGAAAGGTGCTATGATTACTTTTTAATCCTAACATCCATCCCAATACATTGATATACTTTTAATGATCAAATAACCTTTTTAAAAAAACAAATTCCATGCCAAAAATTATTTTGTGGTAAAATGGCAATTGTTAAAGGTCATGTTTTTACATAGCAATCAAATGTGGGTGTGGGGATGCAAATTGGGGTGTGGGTTATCTATGGATAAGGGTGGGGGTGTTGGTGTTAGGCTTAACCTGATCGTCAAATTGCATGAAAATTATTTTTGAAGTTATTTTACACTTATTTTCAAGTGTCATTGTATAGTTTAAAGAGGCTGTTGTTTACACACAACTTTCGGTAGTTTTACACATTTGTCATATTTTTTGAAAAAAATGGAAAAAGTTTTTATTTTTTTTATTTCTGGGGTCAAAGGTCACTTAAAATCCAGGTCTGCAAAATGGCCCACCCAGATTGTATTTTCTGTGACAGTAGAGGTGGCCCGAAAAACCACGTCTGCTCCCTATGTATATATATGGCTAATAGGCCCTGTTGCGAATATTTAGAATAGTGCCGTGTAGATCTTCGCACCTCTTCAATTCTTCAGGTGTATTCAGTCCTCCCTATGGCTTTTCTTCTACCATGTCCTAGAGAATCTTTACCATCTTGAACTCCTCCTGGTCGAGGGGAAACTCTCTGTATTGAGATATGTGCACTATAGTTGGTATTATTTCCATCAGTAGCATTCTGGATTTCAAAAATATTGGTTGTACCGTTTCAAGCTTTTCTTATGGGTAATTTATTAAACTGCGTTTTTCTCTTTGAAGTTTTTGCTGAGTGCTGACAATAATTTGTTGTGCGTGTGCTTGCTCTTCTACATTGAAATTGTTCGAGCTCATCCTCTGCGACCCCTTGAGCATGTATCTTTCAACTTCCTCTTAGCAAGCTTATCTCACATCTACCGCTTATGGGGGGGGGGAGCTTTATTGGTAATTTTCGCATTGGTATGTTTAGGTATCAATTCCCAATGTGCTTTTTTGGCTCTATGGAAATGAGAAAGTGGCGTGTTAGTGGTTTAGCAGCTTACCTCTTGAGCAAAGGGTCCTCGGTTCTAATCTCAAAGGGACCACTTGCTGGATTTACTTCGGACTCCATTTGGGATTTAATTGTATAAACAGATATGATTAAAACCTGACTGCCACTTTCTCATGGCTTCTTTGAAATGGGCAAAGGGGAAACGATGAAAGCTGCCTTCCCCTCAGGTGTGTGGTTTTTCGTGTAGTGGTGGTTGAATGTGGCAATATGGCGCTGTTTAAGCTGCTGCCTCCAAGTTGCATTTTTTCTGTCTAGGAATTATTAAGTTGTTAACTCTCTAGTAATTTGGCCTATAGGCCACGATATGAGATTAAATAAACCTTTGATTATTATTGACTAGTTTTATATAAACAGATAGTTTGAGTGCGTATACTGTTGTTAAGCCATCAAAATCGCCAAATATCTATTATCCTTGTCATCCCATATCTAGTATTTTCATACCTCTCTTTTCTTATGACATCATAGTGACGTCATAGTCACTGGATTTTTCTACGTATTTTTGAGGCAAAGAACGAAGAACCCCCATCTAAGCTATCCTGTGGTCCCAATTTATTTTGGTATTGGATTTTTAATAAGGAAACTCCAGGGGTGGTAACCTCACTCCCAAAAAAGGGGGCTCAGATAGACGAGAGTTTTAATACTTGTGCCTGTTCCCTTCAACTGTACTTTGTTGATACATATCATTGAATGACGTGTTATCTTCTTCGTCTCCCTAATGGAATCACTTTTTCTCATATTTGTCTGTCGCAGATACATTAGCATCGTCTAGAGGCGAAGGTTTGGTACCTCAATTATGGATTGCTCTTAGAGGTCATTCCCATCTCTGAGCAGACGCCAATCATGTCGAGTATTTCTAGGCGCCATTTTGTTCTACCCGAGACTGTACCTAACCCGTGTAAAGACCATGCTATCATGGTCTGACTGAGCCTAATGGACAAAGGTGCTGTATGCCTCTACATTCAGATGCTGCTCTTCCATCCATTTCGGTTTAATGTGTAATCAAGCTGATACTTGCTACCTCCAGAGCTTTTCCCATTTTCATGTGGAAGTATCTTCCTTCATTGATGAGCTGTGTTTACCTGCAAGATCCAATATTTGTTTGTTTGTTTTTGTTGTTGTTGTTGTTGTTGTTGTTGTTGTTTTTTCACATTTTCTCGTTCTTTCTTCGTGGCGAGCGAACTTTGCATCTTTCAGTCCTATCCTGGCGTTGCAACTACCAGTAAAAAGTTCTGTGCTAGAATGGATTCAATGGCATGCAGTCTTTTCTGTCATGTTGGTTCGACAGTAGGTAACAATCACAGTTGAAGCGAGATTTTCTTCATAATTACTATGAGGTACGATCCAGGTGGCCCTTCACACTTGCTAACGAGTCGAATGCCCTAGAGGTAAGCAGTACTAGTGCATGTTTATATGTGCTAGTTGTTCCAACTGCCAGTTCGTCTGTTACCAGTCCGATTGCATTCATTTCATTATTATTGTATGATGTTGCATGTAAAATGTTGGCATTTCGACAACTAGTAACGGATCATGTAGAACATGGACGTGTGGGAAAAAACTACTCTTTGGAACGAAGGGTGTTTAGACCAAATGGCAATGGAGCCCAACTGCGATTGGACTAACCATTGCCTAAATGATCGTCCAACTGGCTACTGGATCAAATGGCCATTGGCCTGTAATTCTCAATGGCCAAAGGTGCACGATCGACCCAAACAAAAAAATTAGTAATGAAACAAATTATTCAAAACTTTTCATTGTCTAGATTTAGTTCCTTAATGCTTCATTAATCGTTACAGAATTATACAATTGCTGTCTTTCCAACAAACAAAATTTAATCTAAAATAATAAATAGGCTTCATGTAACTTTGTTTCAAATTGTCGGTTGTGTATTGCATACCGAAATATGAAAAACATTTCTGACAAAATTACATTTGAAAAATTAAAAATTTTGCAGAGTGCGCATCAATATATATACACGATTTTTTAAAGTGAATTGCAATGAGATTAACTCTTGGAAAATACATATTATCTTGTATTAATGTAATGACGTGATAAGATAAAATAGATCAAATTAAATACTTGCACTTAATTGCGTTACGAGGTGTTAGCATCCGTCTAAAACAAAAAAGTTTCTATTCTCTATGGCCAAATTTATGTACTTTAAATCTTTGAAACTCGGTAAACTTGTAAAGGTTGATGTGCAGTACATTTTCAATATATTTTGTTTTGTAAATATTATAAAAATACAACATCCGTCGCTACGCTATCGATCCGACAATATTATTTTTTTATCACAGCCGTTGGTGTACATAGACGGTTCAGCCACTTGTATCAGTATTGACAGAAAACGATAATTAAGTCGAAGCCATGCAATTACTATGTCTTAATTGAAAGATAATTATGTAATAATTACTTAGAAATTTTGGAAATTGAAGAAAAAATTGCCCCTTGGTCTTAAAAAGCAGCAATACTAAGGAATTGTTGGAAATTCTGCTGGAAAATCCAATATGGCGGCTATGATATGTGCTGTATATAGGCATTAACTAATATGGTCAGAAAATGATAACTAAGTTGAAGCCATGCAATTATCATGTCTTATTTGAAAGATAATTGTATTAATTACAGACTTAAAAAATTGAAGACAAAATTGTCCTTTGGGTTAAAAAGCAGTAAAATTATTGTATTTCAGTTAAAAATCCAATATGGCGGCTATGAAACAAATGTCCGGGGTCTAACCCTGTGTTATAACTGGAAAGACTAAAAAATAAACAACTGCAGAGCATAAAAGAGAATAGAAAGTGGCAACACTGAACCATGTCCATGACAAGACCAATAATTTGAAACCAAATTTGACCGATTTGGAACAGAAGTAGTGATATTCCAGAAATTATCCACAACCTCTTATTAACCACACCCTTCTCCAAAATTGCAGGGGAATTTCTATAGTGAAATACAGAAGATGCATGGGATTTCCCATTATCAAATCCAAAAGTGCATCAGAGTTTCCACAATGAAAATCGTAAAAAAAACATATCCAATATTCCAAATGTGTTAGCAAATGCATACACTGAAGAGATAATCGAGTAATTGAGTAGCTAACCCAAGGTGACTTTGGGAATGTTCACGACTTTACTGACCCACTGAAAAAAAGAATCCCATTTCCCAAAGAATACCATCACTTAGTAGGCTGTTTTTCCCTTTCGTCCTCTTTGGTCAAAAACACCGAAAGATGACATGGAGGAGTGTGGGAATTCCCACGGGAATTATCACACTCCTTTATCAAAAACAGCTTGGGAATTTCCATAGTTATTTCAAATTTTGAAATTGTCATGGGGTGGATAATTCCTGGAATAGCCTATTTTGACCACCCTTTTGTCGCCATTTTAAAACTATGTGCATCTGCATATTGATGTAGGTGTGCACCATGATGCTGAATGTCATTCTGAATGTTATTATAGCATCACAAAACAATAATTTGAAATGTCCCTTTAAAGAGAATACTTCTAGGGATTTAATGGTGTGCCATTTCAAGCAGACACTAAATTGTGCTGGGATGCTTGCATTTGAAACCAGCTGCATGGGACACCAACAATAAGCACACATCGTCCTCGGACCCTCCAAATTTAGGGACCCTGAGATTTGTGTAATGTAATAAACTTCAGAGTCCCACAATTTCAAATGTTCTGGGACTCTTCCTTTTATTACATGTAGTCCATTGGACACTGCGTATCATTACCGATAGTCCCCAGGACACTGATAATCAAAACTTAGTGTCCATAGGACCCCTAATTTTAAAACATGGTCCTAGGACTGTGAATTCAACTGCATGGGACACTCACAACTAGTACACACAGTCTCCAGACCCTCAACATTTTGGGACGCTGACTCTAAAAATGCTAGGACTGGCTCCCTCGTGACACCGGCCGTAAGCCTATC
Source organism: Ophioderma brevispina (assembly GCA_023653785.1). NCBI lineage: Eukaryota > Metazoa > Echinodermata > Ophiuroidea > Amphilepidida > Ophiodermatidae > Ophioderma > Ophioderma brevispina. The sequence continues at coordinate 14,848 of JAMKCH010077943.1, read as the reverse complement.
GCATAACACGCTATACGCGAGCGCGATTTTTAAATAGCGCATGGTCAGTCTAGATGGTTTTAATTAATTGTTATGGTTAATATAATTCGGTTTTTTCTATGAAACAACCAAGTGGTCCGTTATTGTTATTAATGTTCGTATTGGATTCCTGGACCCTGAAAACGTGGATATAGACGCCATAATCATGTCTCTATAGTATTCAGAGACAGGTAAGGCAAAAAAATAACTTCCCTTGGCGGCCATTTTGAATTTCAAGATGGTCGCCACAGCCACATGATCTAATGTTGTTGCATTGAGATCAACATTCTCCAAAATAGGTTTAGATGGTAGAATTACATTTTTATGTGCTTTAAAAGCCAAGATATAGCACATTATAGGTTTAAAATGGCGATTTAAAAAATGCCAACATTGATTTTCTGGTTTTTTTTTGACACCTAAACTTTAGTAAAATGCAAAAAGTAGCAAATCTCCATAAACCTCACACGAATAGGAATATTTTAACATATAGTGAACCTGACTAGTTGTGCAGTAGTGCTTGACGAAATGAATGGCAATACCTCATTTGCATCCATGGGACACGTACGTGTATTTTGAATAAGAACTAGTTCGATAATTCAGGCACTATTGTTGTTCATATCTCGATTGACCTCTGTGATGGGACACAGAGGTCAATCAGTATAAAAAACTTTGTTGTTGCTTATTGTTGCACAACCGTGTCTGAAATGTCGAGCTCGCTTATTAAAAGAGGAGCGAGTGATCACATAATTGATATGCAGATTACTATGGCCAAGAAATTCTAAATATTATTTCCGTTTCCCCTAATATACTTAATTTCCTAGCGGATTTATTTGACGTTTGAGACCTAAGAAGCATATAGTTAGACAAGTTAGATAATTGAAAAGAAAATCGTCAAAATATTTATCCGTTGATAAGGCTTGCGCCTACTTGTAAGCCGCCGCCTTTGGGTTTGGGCACTAAAGCGTAAAAATATAATGCATTTTCTTTGTAAAACATTCAGTTTTATGTGTAGTATTTGCAGGTCAATGATCACGACTCTGTTGTCACTGTTATTGAAATCCTGGCGTGATATTGTACGAATGTGTCTCTATTTTCGATCTGAATTTCCTGTTATTAAGCGGTGTATGTTAACGAGCTCAAAGAGTATAATGAAAGAGATGATGACATAAAGCCTGCATGTTTAATGTCATCTAGAGTTAGGGATGAGGGTACAAATGGTGATATCAAAGAGATAGAATGTGAACAAAACAGCACGGTAAACACACAGAGTGAGTATGGTGTCAAATTGCAAAATTCGGACATACTGCCAATTAGACAAGAAAGTAGGCCATCTCTTAGGAAAGTCAACCAGGTGAATTGAAAGAGTTAATTCATGAGTAGGAGAACATATTTCCTGGGATGTACCCAGTGAAGCACATGTCATAAGCCATGACATCGATGTAGGCGTTTCAGAGCCGACCAAATTGCAACATCTCAGTGAGTCAAATAAAGTGAGATTGAAAGTTCAGATCCAGTCAAACTGCACTTTGATGCATATGGGGAACAATTACCCATACTGTAATTATGAATTGTTATTAATTATTGTGTGGATGATAAATTGTAAATCCACTGACAGAATTTAACCTATTGAGTTTAACTCTAAAAGAATACAATCGGAACTAGAAACAATCAAAGGGAAAGAAAATGTCGTGGTTGATTGCCTTGTCCAGAAGCTGCTAATTTTGTTCAGAATTTTTAGTATTGAGGCTAATATAGACTGAAGGGAAGCAATGCAAGAAATTATAAAGTGTAAAATGTTCACTGTTGTAAAACTGTATGTAAAATTAACCACAAATAAATAAGCCGATTTTGGAAAATGTTCATTTCATTTTTTAAAATTTTTGTTTAAGGGGAGGAGGATGTTATATGGCTCCATTTCTGAATTAAACTTTTAAAATAGTATATATTTTCTCCAATTTTATGAGAAACAGATTCTCACGGGAAAAGCGCTTGTTGACATAAAAGAGAGAAAAAGGGGATTCCCTAGAGTTGGTTTTTTGCAAACTGCACCTCTTTAGATTTGCACACAGGGAATGGGGAATTACCCAAGGATGCTAAAATTTGAAACTGTTTATATTTTGAGATAAAATATACAGAACCTAGGGAATTCCCCCACAAAAGTTATATATTGAAGTGATGTAAGTTGGGTTGATGTGAATTCCAATTGGTCAGCTAGTGTAAGGTTATGTTTATGCATGAGACATGACTGTATGAGTATGTTAGAAATGGAATCTATCTGTAGAGTAGTTAATACTATCCCTGGAAGGACCTCTGCAGCAGTTGAAATCATGAGCTGAACTATCGCTCTGGAGCTACTACAGTATAATATAGCTAGTTTTACTCTACAATAATGGTAAGATTTGAGTTCTCTACATCTAGTGGCCAGGATTCATATTTTGGAGCCCGGCCGGAGCTGATGCTAAATTGGGCTGCTTGTCGTCTTTTAAGCCAAATACTTCAGGTTTTGGAATCATTCCAGTTTGTGGTCCTATTGAGGACAGAGTCGACGCTGATGGTGGTATCAATTACCGATTTTATTATTATGGCAGGTTTGTCGTCGAGGGAAAGCCAGCCCGTCGTCTTGAACTGCTGGACAATTTACCGTCAGGACTGGGAAGATTCCCTTGGAATTATTAACACACCTGAGTTTGGTATGAACTTGTGCGCTTGTCCATTTGGAGTCTCGCTGAGAGGACATATCATCGTTGAACTGCAACGGGCGCTCTTTTGAACATTAATTATCAGTTATAAATGTGTGTCATTGTGTAATTTTGATTTATTAATGTTTTGGACATACCAATCTTGGAACCAATTACAGAATCATTAACATATGTTTTGTTTTTATAAATTGAGATCACTTGTGCGCAAGGCTCATTTTATATTATTTGTGGTTGAAAGGTTGTATTTCTGACCTTAGACGCCTACAAGACGTCATAACAACACACAACGACATTGGTATAGCCACATTGTGAGGCAGCGACGTCAATACCATGTTTACTTGACTCAATTATATGAGATAACCCAACTTACTCTACTACACCGAATAAACCCTGCATCATTAAAACGGCATTTTAAAAACCACCATGTACCTGTTTGTCTCGAGCTACGAAAACACAGTGCGGGGAATATTCCGAAGGGTTTTTTTGATCCGAAAGGTCTTTTTTGGTCCGAAGGAGCATTTGATCCGATGTAATATATTCCGAAGGTTTTTTGATCCTGAAGGGGCGTTTCTTCTCCGAAGGTCCGTTTCTTCTCCGAAGGTGCAATTTTCCGAAGGGCATTTGTCCGAAGGGTCACTTGATCCGAAAATAAGTAATGCGTCCTTTCTCCGAAAGATTTTTACTCCGATGGGCGTTGTCCCGAAAACGCATTTTTAAAAGGGTTTTTTTCCGAAAAAGTTTATGTGTCCGAAGAATTTTTAATCCCAAGGGTCGTTTGTCCGAAGCGAAATGGAGATTGTTGTTCGAAGGGTCGTTTGTCCGAATTTTCGGACTAACGCCCTTCGGATCAATTTCCCTCATTCTAATTTCAGACTAACGACCCTTACGATAAAAAAACCTTTCGGACTAACCAGAGACTATATTATGAGATGAGAGTATTTGTGTTTTCATCATCCTGTCAAAAGAACTCATGAAATAACTTGCAAATACCAAGAGATGCATTCGACATCTCGATGAAGGCACAATGAATAATCGTTTCAGGATAATAAAACCACTAAACGATAAAGGTAAGAGATATAATTAGGTCGCTATACGTTTACTCTAATTATATAACCCACAATTATGGTCTTTGCAAAATACAAGAGATCGCAAATTTAAATTAATTTAGTTGTCGTCAAAATGTATCCCCTTGGACATAAAAAAGATAACGAATGCGACGGATCTCACATTCGACGGACATTTTTGTTTCAAAATGGTCAAAATTATGATTTTTAAAACAAAATAGATAATTTGGATGGTTCCCAGACAGTTTCTAGATGGTTTCCGTTGTTTGGACTCCTTAGTGTTTCAACGTTTGTTGAACAAAAGTCGGTTCTTTTGGTTTAAAATGGTCAAAATAAAGATTTTTAAACAAAGTTAACAATTTCGAGGGTTTCCAGAAGGTTTCTTGATGGTTCCCGATGTTTTTGTCCTTTTTGTTTCAATGTTCGTTGAGCATTGCCTGGACCCCGAACCGACTATTTTGGTTCAAAGTTATCAAAACAACGATTTTTAAAAAGTGGACAATTTGGATATTTCCCAGTTGGGTGGTTCCAGTTTTTTTCGGCAGCTTTGTTTCAATGTTTGTTGAGCATTCCTGGACCCCAAATCGGTTATTTTGGTTCAAAATGGTAAAAATGATCTTTATTCTGACCATTTTAAACAAAAATTGCCGACTTTAGGATGGTTCCCAGTTGAAATAGTGATATAAACAAATGTTGACAATTTGCGCGGTTTTGAGGTGGTTCTTGGACGGTTCCCGGTGTTTTCGGCTCCCTTGTGTTGCAGTGGTTGTTGAACGCCAAAAACTATGTTCAGTAGGCCTATGTAAATTGGACTTTTTAGAACACATATTAACAGCTTTTTCATTGCACATATACATTTTCTAATTTTACTGTGTAATTGTTATTGTCTTATGACCTTGCATATGTGGTATAAATTCGTTCCAAAATTCATTTGGAAAAGTGGTTTCCATGGGGGGGGGGGGTGTCCACGGAATCCCTTGTCCACCAACGGAAGTAGGAAAACCTTGTCCACTTAAGCTCCTGAAGTTTTTTAGGTGGTTCCCTGTGTATTCGGTTCCTTTGTGTTTCAATGTTTGTTGAGAATTGCCGAGACCCCAAATCGACTATTTTGGTTAAGTTGGTCAAAATAATGTTTAAAAACATCATTGAAAATAATTATTTGAAACACAAAAGGGGCCGAAGACACTGGTAACCACCAAAACAATCTTGGAACCATCGAAAGTATTTGGTTTTTGCTTAAAAGCATTATTTTCAGAATTTGATGAAAAGCCGATACTAGCTAGATACATGCAATGTTCAACAATCATTTATATAAAAGGGAGCCGAAAACACGGGGACTCACTCCAAAACCATCCAGAGACCACTCACAATTGTCCATATTTGTTTTCAAAGACGTAATTTTGACTATTTTGAACCAAAATGGCAGATTTTTGGTTCAAGCAATGTTCAACAAACATTGAAACACAAAGGAACCGGAAATACCAGAAATTATGTAGCAACCATCTGGAAACATTCCAAATTATTAATTTTGTTTAAATATGTTTATTTTGACCATTTTAAACCAAATGGACAACTTGTTCTCAACAAACATCGAAGCCAAAAACAACGAAAACTATCTAGAAACCGTCTGGGAACCAAAAAAATGATCTAAATTTAATTAAATCATAATTTTGACCACTTTGAACAAAATAGCCGATTTGGAGTTCTATGCAATGGTCAATAACCATTGAAACACAAAGGAGTCGACAACACCAGTAACCACCAAGACACCATCTGGGTACCGTCCAAATTATCCGTCTTTGTTTAGAATCGTGATTTTGACCATTTTGAACCAAAATAGCCGTTTTGGGGGTCAAGGCAATGCTCAATAACATTGAAACACAAAGGATCCGAAAATATCGGATTTAAAACCCTCATATATTTTTCGGAACATTGGCCCTTCGGAGCAAAGATCCTTTGTTATTTTTTTGGAGAAACGCCCCTTCGGAAGAAAGAACTCAATTGATGTTTCGGACTAACGACCCCTTTTTTGTTTTCGGACCAATGCCCCTTCGGAAGAAAAGCCTTTCGAAAGAATAAATCTTCGGAAAATCAACCGTTCGTAGTAATGATCTTTCGGAAATTTTCGGACAAACGACCCTTCGGAGTAAAAACTTTTCGGACATATAACACTTCGGAAGAAAACCCTTTCGGAAATATGGACTTCGATAGAATAGCGTGTTCGGGCAAACGACCCTTCGGGGAATAACCCTTCGGAATATGAGTCTGTTTCCGTGGAAACCAACCCTTTCAGTCTAGGGGACACATGTTAATCATTATTAGGCCACTTAAGATGAGCACATAACGCCACGGCAACTCTCCCCGAACCACACTAAACATAAGAAAAAATGGCCACTGCCACACATGTTCTTTATGAATTTAGCAGACTTTATTTATAAAGTGCACTTTATCCCGTTGACTTTATTCCGTAGAATTCATCAGGGGGTCACAAAATGGCCACATCCAGAAAAAAAATGGACTTGTAGATACTACAACGAACAAGCATGAAGTGAAATTGCCAACAACACGCGATCCAGCCTATTATAGTCCACACTCACACCTCTAGATGAGTTGACATGTTACGTCAATGCCGGGCAACGAACAAAGCACTGCCCGTTAGTATGCGTGAGCGTTTGCAGTGGATTGTGTTTTTAAAATTCGCGCTAAATCAGGCGTGATAAGGCCAAAAAAAAACTGTTCAGAAAAATGTTGAAAATCGCATAGCCCAAATGCGGGTTTTGGTTTTTAGAAAAATTGCCTAATGCGAAATGCGTTTTTCGTAATGCATTTTGGGCCACTTTTTTCAATTATTTTCTGCCGCTTTGCGCCAATTTTCATTTTTTCTAAAGAACCAAGAACAATTAAAGAAGAAACCTCTAAAAAATACAATTTTAAAACATAATGAAACAAATTTTTTTTTTTTCTTGGCTCCCCGCACCTTCAACAATTCAGTAGACCAGGTGCTACCTTGTATTGTAAACATTAATGTCACCTACTCTATACTTAATAACAAGAATGATCTTGCCGAGATTCTAAACCAACTTAACTCGATTCTGTCAATATCGGACATTGATGATCACATTGAATGCTACCACGCAAGTACTCGTTTTGCAATTTGCATCCTTGACAACCACTGTCCTGTTAAAACTCGTTCATGCAAAGTTATCAAGGATCATAGCTGCTTTAAAAAGACAGGAGGAGATTTTTAGGATGAATTTCTCTCAAACTGACAGAATCGATTGTAGGGGACCACCTACCAACAACGTTCCGAAGGTTTATTGGACACACAAGTACAAAGAAAACCACAAACCTTGTTTGGAACTTGCCTGACTAGCGTAATGTCACCATCGAACACCGATGCTTTGATTATGTCGTGCCACGACGAAAGTACTAAATCATCAAGATTATTACATAAAGAAGGACGTATTCGGCATCACTTCAGGTGGGATCTAATACATGGAAAGCATTCCAAATATGCAAAAAAACCCGGGTTCGAAAAAGATTGGGGGCGATTCTTTCTGGAAATCCTCCTCATGTAGGCAGTTAAGGTGTGAAAAGAAGTGTCTGCTCCAGTGGGTGGTTTTTAAAAGCATTGTATGTGAAAGAGAGGACTCCTCAGCAACTCAGATCACTTCGAATTTTTGAAATCGGACATTCAGTTGCAAACTTATTCAAAATGTTTGTACTCGTACATAACAGTCCATTCGAGAACAGTGTCAACGTCAAGTCTTTTCTTTATTTTGCCATGGCCCCATGGTTAGTGTCCTCTTTCAACACAAAAAAAAAAAAAAAAAAAATATGTAAGAACTAAACGATAAAAGGGATGAACTGATTTTTTTAGTGGTTATTGGTCCTGATATATGTACCTAAGATTCATTTCATAACATTACAAGTATTTATCTCGCCATTTACAACTAATTGAATAATTTTGAGGAAAAAATGTTTAAAGTTTATGTTTCAATGAAAAGGACATAACCTTTTTTAATATGAGATGTCGTTAGAAAAAACTCTATTCATTCGCAACTTGCTATGAGGACGAACAAGAGGTCGAATCAAAAAAGTGGTAAACTTTCGGCAGATTATAATGGAATGCACTGGTTTTATAAATTCTTCATCCTACATCGAAGCCCAATACCTCGCTACGAAAGCGGCCTTTACTCCCCACAATCACGGCACAATCGGATAATTAAAGGTCATATAGGCATGTATTAATCATATTTCACTGAAATAACAAACTATATATTTGCGATATTTGACATCACAATGTCATTAAAGTACAGCGCCGCCAAGTGAGCGCCACATGCCGAAATTATAGTGTTGCCATTTCAAGCCATCAAGTTTGGCGTGCAAGCGGTTTCTTGGTGGCACTTAACGCATAATTCATATTAGTCTTCTTTTCCGAGCGCCTGTTTGTGATCAAATTGCTTTGTAAAAAAATACATAAATTATTGTATCAATATGTACTCCAGCATATCTTTTTTGATTTATGGAAATATTTCGTTGTGGAGAAAAAAAAATCAGAATTTTTCAAAAAATCCATACTCAGCAAACCACACATCTGATTCAAACAACGAACAAACACCAGCTGTGTAGCTTGTTCATCAGGACTTCTAAAAAAGGCTGGAACCAGCATAAAGCTCGGATTTACACATTTCGTCAGCCACCGTTAGTCAACTTAAATGCTAAACACATCAAAAGTGTGCAAAGCGGCCGTGGTCTATGTTACAATGCGTTTCCAAGGGGCGTGGAAGGTGCATCGAAAACTTGCTCATTTGTGAGATGACTTATCAAGGTATCTCACGCAAAAGCTACCAACCCACATCTATTTTTTCGATTCAGTTTGGAAGGGTAGAGGGAAAGATATGCTGCAAACAACATAATTTGCGTTGGGAATGACATTGGGTATGAGCATTATGTGAATTAAATTGATGATTTATGTAGAATGTGTTTGTTCTCTACGCACCACTCACCACACACGTTCAGTGCCAGTAGATCGGGTCACCGATTACGTAATAGGTAATGAACTGCCTACCTCATGTCGCTTTAAAATATAACAGATTAACGTTACCCTAACTCAAAAACCAGTTGGTCGCTAGGCTGGTTACAGACTATACATTTGATCCTTATGATAGCTGGACAATCTGCGCGAAATTTCAACAGGATTGGGGCATTTAAAATTTGACCCTGTGTTGTAAACTTAAAATTGCCCCTATGAAAAAGTGATACCACAATTTGCGAGTACTACCTACCAAGCATGATGAGAGTGTCCATACTAACTACAAAGGTGTTAAACCGGTCTGTAGTGTGAGGTAAACGAACACTCCTTACATAAGGCCTCTATGATATTCCGCTCCTCCTCTAATAGTGTTGTAGAGTAGGACCCTAAAAAGTATTATTCACATTTCTGTAATTTAGAATGGTAATACTGGTAATATTGATTATAATTGTGGTTTTAACCCTGTCTAGCTTGAGCTATTTTGTGAAAAACCAAAGGTGGGAGTGGTAATCACCCCTCTTGATTTTCGTAACGGAACATCTGGTTCTATTAAATTTGGTGAAAGGATAGCTTAGATTAATTTTTTCATTGGTATGAACTAAGTACCAATGTTCCCATTATGAGGTGTCATAAGTTCAGGAAGTATGAAAATACTAATATAGGGTGAGCTGGATATTCGCAGTTTAACTGACTCAAACGCATTATGATATACTAGCACCTAAAATACTCTGGTATATCAAACAAGTCGGAATTTCCCATAAATAGGAGTCCCAACCGCATGAAAAGCAAATGTCCAATTTTTTATGGTGAAAATTTAATTTTCCCTATTCTACAATGCGTCTATGGAAATTCACAATTTTTGCGGGATATGCGAAATTTTATAACATGATTCTTGACGCAAGTGGACATTATAATCATTTGGTATCATGGATAGAGGAGGACCATAGCTATCGATCGGTCCAAAATCAAGTTTCTGTGTTATTACTGTGTCGTACTAGCATGTGGCACTTCTCCCCACTCGGGATATCCTGTATACGATGGTTGTTAGTTTTGCATGGACTGAAAAGGAGCTTACATTGAATAATTTAGGACCGAAGGGGCGGTAGCAAAACTAACCCGCACCCATCGGGAACGAGAGGTTAAACATATGCAAATTTTCGGTTGTTTTTTTAATTTTGTATTTTTTAATAAATGTAAAGATTATTTATTTGTTGTGGCCATATGGAAGAACAGAGGAACTTTCCTCAGAATATGGACCCATGCAGAGAGAATAAAAACAAACAAACAAACAATGCATGGATACGTAACTTTGATATAAAAGGCTATTAAAATGAGAAGTAGATACATTTTTCCTTATGCATGACTTCATACTTTTATTAAAGACCCCTTTGGTTTTGTTGTTACCGCCTCACATTGTTAAGCGTGTTTCCTGCATTTGCCTTGAAAACCAAGTTTCCCAAGTCCGGGCCGAACTTCCTCTACATGCCATTCGAATATGTGTTAGAAATAAGGCCTGATGAACAACTTCAAACTACTGGTACATTTGCATCACTCATGGCGTAACACTTAAGTGCCAAGGGGGGTGGGGGTTTCCTAGTACCCCCAAAAGTTGTTTTCGCGCTGGCCGCTTTACGCGTGGGATTTTTGCGCCGAAATTTTTGTAATTGTCTGACTTTTAATGGCCTCTTTCATACCAAAATAATTCAAATTGCCAAGCCCGTTAATGAGTTATTAGTGGGGGTCCCATGGAACCCCCCCCCTTGGGCACTAACGGAAGTCATTTCGAATATTTTTAAAATAAGAATAAGAACCCAAGAACCAAAGCAATTTTTTTTTGCTGATCTAAGTTCACACATACATTAAGTAACAATTTTAGTAACATTAAAAAAATTACCCTTTATCTGCTGAAAACAACAATTTCATCATGGATGTTGTCAAACCGTTACTGTACAACTCTATGGGAAAATACGTGCTTTTACAACACCCGTAAAATACAGATTCCCTAAAACTGCGTAGTTTTGTGGTTAAATATATGTATTTGGGTCTTCTAAAATAGATACAACATAAAATAGTTTTCAACATGTTTGGTTGATAGCGCAATGCGCTTTGAATTTTCCGTCTTTTTTCCCAATTTTTGCGTGTTTGAAAACAATGTTTTTGTCCCCTAATTTGCAGCCAAAATAACAACTTCATTTTTTGTTGCTGATTGGGTTTCTTATGACCCTCACATTGTGGTCTAAATTTCATGCAAAAATTTTCCCCTCGGAAAGTGGTTTCTTTAGGGGGGGTCCCATGGAACCCCCCCCCTTGGGCACCAACGGTAGTGAAAACCCCTTGATCACTTGTTTATATTGGAACTGATTCTTTCAATTGGTTTTGTTCTCATACCGTTAATATAGCTTGTAGTTACTATACTCTTTGAATTTACATAGTCAGGGGAACTTAAAATTATGCAGTGCGATATCAACTTTCTACGCATGAGCTGTATTGTTTTGATTAAATTAATCTTGTATGTTAGGTATGTGGCAATTGACATTGAATAGCGAGAATTTTGGAGACGAGGGGCACGTTCGCGATTAGAGCAGAAGCAGAATAGCATATGTCTTATTTAAGGACCTCGTTCATACCCTCCTACATCTAACGTTTGACCCGGTGGAACTCGCATAGAACCCTCTAGATCATGCAAGTAGTTTAGTGGTCTCAAATTGTGGTGTCACTTGATAGGGGCAAATTTAAGGTTACACAGGGGTTAAACTACATTTAACATGTTGAATCATATTCCTATATTTCTGTAGACCTAGTCCATGAGGATTCCAACATGTAATAATTTGTACACTTACGACATTGGAGATTAGTGTAAAAAAGACTAAACAGTAAAAAGGTCAATTTGAGACCACTAACTACCTTGGTATTGATATAGATGGTCTATACTAACTACCCCAGGTGTCACGCCTTTTAGGCAATTTCTCGGAGTTTACGCAATGATTGTTTTCAAGGAGTGCCCTTTTGGCTAGCTGTTTGAAATTTTAGAATATACGCTCTCTAATACCCCCAAAATGGCCCGCGACTTCATTAGCAAAAATTAGGTTGGGTTCCTTATGAACACCCCCCCCCCCCTTGTCCACCAACGGGGAGTGAAAAAATCTCGAGATTTTTACTAAGTAATGATTCTCTGGGATTTTATTTCCTTAGATAATACCTTGGGAGGCCCATTATAATATTTAATACAGTTTAAATCAAATAACCCTTTGTATGCTGATAGCATCAATTTTCTTTTTTTCATGACCGGGCCTTAACTGTGGTAAGTACTATAGGCAAGACCAAGTGATTTTAGACTTCTGAGAAAAATACAATAGGGTTCAATTTGTCTATATTTGTGCTGTAAATTTGTATGTTAGTCTACATGTAGATTGTGCTGTAAGTATTTGTATTGGTTAGTCCCTGAGTGTGCGGTACGTATTGTATTGGTTAGTCTAGAGTAGATATCAATTATTTATTCCAAACGTATAATCGGAGTGCTGAAAGATGGAAAATGTCGAACCCCTTTTTTTTGGAAGCGTGACATTTTTAATTTTAAGCTTCACGTAGTACCATGAAGCTTACAAGTCAAGACAAGGACTTTCACCCAAGTATCTTACAGAACTTATGCCAGACTACAAACCCGTGTCTGCAATGTCTTTGCGGTCATCTACTCAGGTTTGTTTTGACTTTTAGTCCACGAACAAGATAATCTATTATGGTGATCGGTCTTTCGCGGTAGCTGCTCCCTACTTGTGGAACAGATTGCCTCTGTCCATTCGTACTGCTGCTTGCTTCATTGATGGAATTTAAGAGAAAACTGAAAACATATTTTGTTTAATAAGTAACTTTTGGTGCTATTATGATTCCTGAAACGTACTGAATGAAATTCATGACTCTGCTGTGGATTTTTAACATATTGTGTATTGTATATATATTTGCTTTGATTTTAACCTCGTGTACTTGCTTTTACTTAGTAGTTTTTAAGATGCTATTGTATTTTTGTTTTCTTTGTACCAATTTTAACTATTTTGGCTTTTTCATGCTTGTACAGCGATTTGAATCTTTTGTTGTATGCGCTTTATAATGTAATTTATTATTATTATTAATTGGCCTATCATATTATTATCGGTATGTGGTTCTTGCATGACCTTCATTTAACTAATGTTACTTTCATGATCAAACTCCTAGGGGGAATTTGGTTATCTCAGTTGGGGTCCAAAGGACCCCTCCCCTTGAACAGTAACGGATTTCCTTTTAGCTTGGGCACTTAAGCTTTAAAACGGTCTAGACAAAGATAACGCAGGGGGCATTTTTTTTTAATAATACAGTGGTGTTGAAACAATTAAAAAAAAATACCACGTTATTTGTCTAACCATATACGGACTACAAAAAAAAAAGTATAGTTTGTACAATCTACCGCCTAAAGATTTGAAGTTATATGCGCAAAACAGCAAAATCAATAAAAAGTACAATCGTTGTACAGGGGTTCAAAAATTTAAATTTGCTCCAATTTGGATTTTAAAAAATGTTGGCAAAGTTGTTTGGTGGAGAGCTGCATTATAAAATATAGAATAGTTTTGACTCTCTCAAATGCTTTTAGTTTACCAAGTTTGGGGAAGGGAGAAAAATAAGGGTCCAAGCCCCATTGAATGCAACGTTGACGTTGACCAATGGACGCTGAGTCAATATTACATTGGTGTACCACCAGAGGGATCCACAAACTCACAATATTTCAATTAACAAAGGGAAATACATGAAAAAGAAATGCAATGAAACGGGAGTTTAGTTTCAAGGTAAAGTAGGACAATTAGAAAACACATATGGGAATAAAAAAAGGTAGTCTCAAGTGACACGTACCAAATCAAGCGGGACAAAAGGTTATTCGTACGTGAGGAATCGCTGATAAACCACATATTTTATCCAAAAAAATGTTCTGTAGAATAGAAATTTATAAACAATGCTAGGTACGGTACCAAAGTGTAATGATCTCTTATTTGTATTTTATAGTTTCTTATCAAAGACAAACATTGTCTTATTCCACGGATACGATAACTTGAATCTGCAAATAGGAGCAGTTGAATTGAAGATAAATGACGCATGGTATCCGTTGGAAGATTTATAGAAGAGTGGGGTAAGAAAGAGCAACAGTGGCATTGCCGCAGCTTGGAGTTTTAAGGTGGGGGCCCTTTAATCTGAAAGCGAGAGACACCGATGCAGTACATAAGCGATCTAGTAGATTTTAAATCGATGGTAGTGGTTTAGTAAGTATTTCATAAAATTGTTAGTTACAAGGCAAAACTCTTAGGCCAATGGGACCAAAGGAAATTGGTGTTTAATTTTGACTACATGCTTCGCCGAAAAAGTAACCAAATATTTCCACTAAAAATATACAATTAACATTTAACGGGTATGTCAATCGTAAAGGTTGCACATTTTCATTAAAATGAATAAAATGCCATCTGAATTTCTTTTCTGAATATCAGTGAGCAAGAGGGCATTGTTACAGGCCCAACGAATTTGCAATGATTTTTATTTCACTTGAAACAAGATTGAGTTCCATACATTGCAATAAAATATTATAAATTGTTTATTTTTTTTATGGTTGGTTGGTTTTTTTCTTTTTGTGAAATTTACAAGTTTGTGTTGAAGCAAATAGATTGAACCAGAAGATCTCAGAAGAAAACAGAAAACCGGAGAAGCATCTAGAACCTTAGTGCTTTCATTAGAAAGGTTTAGAAGTTTGGAGTAACTCAAGTCCTTTCCAGACCAGGTTTCACTGATGAGATAGGTGGCGCACTGCTGTATAATTACAAAGTCAGGAGTAGATAGCTGCTATGAAATCCTAAAGCTATGCAGACATGTTGGAATAATAGAGCATTTCCAGAATGATGACATAATGGACTATAGTAGCCACATGACTATATAGAGAGGACCAGATCCGTCTAGTATTGTTTGAGAGGAGATAATTAACGCCCTGGTGAGAGAAGAGAAGATGAGGCAGAGGTACATAC
>JAMKCH010077936.1:0-10141 GCA_023653785.1 Ophioderma brevispina | reverse complement strand
CTTTTCATTAACCCTAGCACTCCATCCCTTATTTCATAAGAAACTCCTATAAATCTGAAGCCAAAATTTGCTGAAAAGATCAACATTTCTAGGAAAATGGCAAATTTGTTGTGTCAAGTTTGGCCCAAAATCTACATCTCTGCACTTTATGGTTCTCTTTTTCAGCAAAAATTGGTATAGATATGGGTCCTACTTCCAGACTCTGGGGAGGCACGTCCCTACCCAAACCAAACTTGAGAACACCCCCAGATTATTCGCTTGTAGCCTTTATTATACAGTGTGCATCAATAAAACCCTACAAGAATAAACAGGCTATCAGAAGATTTTATTTGGTGTCTTTCAGACTTTGGGTTCAGAAACTATGTCAATTTTGTGTAGAGACCCAAAAATTCTGTTTGGCCCCTTTAGCCATATATACCATAAATACAATAGATAATTTCTTAACTTGTATTTGGCTACAGAAATACTTTAAAGAGAGAAAAAAGGTGATTTTGATTTGCTTGGTTAGGGTGCATAACAGATAGATTGGTGGAAAAATTTCCCAACCCACCCTCCCAATGTTCCAAGGTAATCGGAGTCTGGTCCAGGATGTGTTAGGAACACCTTGCTGCTGTGCGGGGAGGTGCCTCAGCTGGCTGCGTTTCAGGGATTCGGATTTACCTCCTGGTCGGGGCGTACATGTATGTGAGGGGTGGGGCGGGGTCTCCAGCCACTTTTATAACGTCCAATGTCGCCTTGCTTGTGAAGGCCCTCCACCTCGGGGGCCAAACAGACTTGTTGACTTGGGACCCCGGCTCGCTCTTCACTTGGGTCAGTCTAGTTCAAATGTATAGTTCAAATGTGGTTCTTGGGTAGTACTGTAATCTAGTTCTTTCAGTTATTTTGTGGGCTGACCAGCACGGTAACTTGCTGGTCAGCCCACTATGATGCATATATTGAGCAGATATGAACTGTAAAATGTTATTGCTAACTTTCTCATGCATACTGTAAAATGTTATTGCTAACTTTCTCATGCATACTGTATCATGTTGTATGGTTTTTGGCTTCTGGTATTCATTAAACTATCCGCACCCTAGCCCAACCGCAATACTGGCATTTACGGGTCAATCCTTGTGTTTTTGCAAAATTGGGGACTTCTGGGAACAATTATATTTTATTCTGAATATAGGGGGTTTTTTTTACTCGCACTGTAGTTTTGCATTCAACCAATGTCAAAAAGATTGGACATTATTGCTGATAGGTGGTCAAACTTAAAATGGTTGATCTGAAATTGAGTGGAGAAATGAACATCTAGAATTAACAAGAAACTTAAATATATCTGAGGTCAAAGGTCACACACAGGGACGATGCACTAGTTTTAATTTAAAATATCCTGATTAGTTGCAAATAAAGAATGGGGAATACCAGACTACAAAAGCTATGATCAAACAGACTGGTGGTTTGGGGCTATTGTTATTTGAAAAAAAATCATATTCATGGTTAGATATGATAGTTGAGAGTAACATTGGGAAGTCTTGAGTGGAATTACAGTTGATTGGGGCACTCAATATTCAAAAAAATCAGGAAATGTAAAAATGTATTTTTTCCTTTATTTTCAATTTTGGAGATCAAAATGATAATACATGTATACTGTACATGTAGGTAGAACTGGATGAAAATAAGTAAACCAAAATGTTAGAAATGAAAGTACAATGTAGCTTCTTGAAACTTGATGCAGATGTGCAGTCAAGTTTATTCTTAAATAATTTGAACCAAGTTACATATAAAATTGGATCGATTGAGCCCAAATTTATTGGTCGAGCTATGAGTTACAAAAATATTGGGCGAGACGCAGTCAAGCCCAATTTTAAAACTCATAGCGAGACCAATAAATTTTGGGCGTAAATCATCCGATTTTATGATTATCGTGTTTCAGATCCGATATTTTCAACACTTGGACTCCTCAAAACATGATAATCAATTGAATTGGTTGAGTAAATCTGATTATACAGTGATTTTTTTTTGCAAAAGCATAATTACCCATTTATAATCCTTTGTTGCATGTTTGTGTAGGGATTTACTAACTTATTCTGGGGTTGATTGTTTTAGAAGTCAAAATTACAATGAATGGATCAGGTCAAATTTTTGGGTAAAATGATAATAAGAGTACCAAGCCATGTCTTCAGGAAATTACAGTGACAACAGGATGTGTATTGTAGAGGATGTTGTACAGTACATGCATGCATTGTTTGATCATCAAACAAGGCCATTGTGGGAAGTCTCTCTTGGTGTTGTAGTATTTCTGCTGTCAAGAGTGTTTTGTGGTGTAAATAAAATTATAAGTGTAATGGCCATGATATCCAGTCTGAAAAGTCCTACCAGTTCAAAAGGCAAGCAAGTTGTTGTGCACTTTGATCTGTTACTACAAAGACTCTGCTAAATTGGAACCACTAAACTAAGCATGACTCCTTACCTGTGGATGCTGTCCTTTGACAATGTTTGTGACAACAACTACAACTTCAAGAGATTGCCAAGGAATGGTCATTTTGTTGTTGGCAATACGGAATGCCAGTAGTCTGGTAACTTGCTGGGAAAAAGAGAAAAAAAAAAAAAAAAAAAAAAAAGAAAAAACCTAAAAAATTAAAAATGTTGTTTGTTTGTTTATTTGTAGACGATTACAACCATGGACTTCAGATAACCTTCTGATAGTGCGGGACATGTGCTTTTGTTGCACCCAATGTCAATTGGTGTAATACCATTACATTGTTTCGCGGTAAGGAAGGAGCATGTCGGTTGTCTCTTCGAAAACAATTCAGTAACTCTTTGTGTGATTGTTTTAGCGCCTAGCCTAAAATGGGCCAAGCATGTAAAAAAAAGATTATATGATGGACCTTGCAGCCTTGACTATTTTCTTGTAACCTCGAAGCACAGATAATAGCTATTGTAAAATGAATTTTGGCAGACACTCCAGCTGGAGGGTAGTGCAGGTCATGATGAGGCAAGTGGCTAAGGTTGGAGATATCATGCAATAACAAGGCAGGCTTTGTCAATTCATGGTTAATTCTCTTCAAAATCTATCCATATCAGATAAACTACGTTGTACTTTGAGGGACGTTCCTGTAGGCGTTGAAATGTTGTGCAATTTTTATTGGCAGGTTTTTTTTTATTTTTTAAGAATAAGGTTTCATTTTAATGAAGTTGAGTGCTGATTAAATGGATCATGGACAAGTAGGTGAAAAATTGTAATCATTGTTCTAATAATGTTTTCCTCCTTGATAAGTGGCCCTCCTCCCCCCCCCTCCCGCCTAAAAAGTCATCCATACTAATCTTTTCAACCAAAAACCATTCTTATTGTTGTGGCTTCCAGCTATAGCTGCAGGGCACTTTGCATTTTGTGTGTATACACTGTTAAAAAAAATCCAAAATTAAAAAAAATGTTATAGTTTTTTACAATAACCTTCAATGAAAAGTTTGAAGTGCAATATTAAATTGGAACCACCTTTGTGTATAGGTGCACCATGGGATTACCGCATATATTGAGGAGGTCAACAGGTTCATGTGCCAATGGTCAAAGGTTTTGTGAGGTCAAGTTGAAAAATAGGCTAAAAATGTAAAATTGCCTACATTAAAGTTGAAGTTAATTGGAACCAAACTTTGTGTTATAGGTGGGCCCAAGGGACCCTCATATGCACTGACCTCTCACATGGATAGCGGGTCAGAGTCGCCGTTGAAACATCAGAAGTTGGTTTTTGGACCTCTACACTATGGCGGAAACAATGCATACACCTTCACAACAATAGACATAGGTGTGGAATGTGTGGCAGCAGCAGGTGTATGCAGTGTTTTCCGCCATATTGTAAAGGTCCAAAACCAACTTCCTGTTGTTTCACTCGGCTCCATTCACTGTGCTGCAGCTCCCCGCTATCCATGTATAGAGGTCAGTGGCTCATATGTTGAATTAGGTCAAAGGTCATATGCCAGGCAAAGGTCATTGAGCGGCCCACGGCTTATAACTTTTTTTTCTTTGAATATAGCCAGTGCGAAAGCCGAGAACGCGAAATTTCTTGACTTTGACTTGACTTTACTGCATAGGAACGGTGTGTCCCCTTTTTGCTATTCTCATGAGTAATTTCTCCTCCATTCTGGTCTGCCCTTTTTTTTTTTGCAATGATTCCGCATTTTGGAGGTCCAAGCCTGTGTCCTTGGGAGCTGGTCCTTTTCCCATCTTGCTGAGTGGGCGCCTGGCTCATTCACGCTTTGTTAAAAAAAAAGAGAAGTCTTGCGTAAGGCTCTGGTATGGTAACTGTGTTCCGGCATCTCTGACGACATGTCCAAACCACGTCAGCCGTCTCCTGGTGACTGCATTCCGTGATGGTGCATGTGATGTGTCAGACGCGGTCTAATTTCATCATTTCTATTTTGTCCAGAAGTTTTCACTCCTATGTTGACCGGAGACATCTCATCTCAAAGCTTTCTAGCTTTTGGCAGTCTACCTTGCGCAAATTCTAGTACCCCAAAATTCACCTCTAATAACGTCTCCGTTTTGGGGAAATGTTGACACCTTGGAGCACGTAGTAATATTCTATCACTGTTTACACTTTTGGTATGGACCAAGGTCATTTGGACTCCCATTCATTTTTCAAATCACAGATGGTGGTGCCAGGGGGTGGCATGTGGGACATCCCCCCCCCAAAAAAAACATTTTACTTTCCCCTGTTTTCCGCCCCCAGAAAATGAAGTCTGGTGCCACCAACTAGCAAATAAGTACAAAAGGATTGCTAATTGAATCATATGTACGCCAACTGTACAAGAGAACTGAATCCTTGGGAAAATATTAGTTCCTCATTGCTCTTCACATAAAACACCTTTAATTTCAGGTTTATGTCGGTGGCAGATGCATAAGAGACTCTAATGCCCACTTTCCTGCAAGAAGCAGCATCCCGATACCTTCTTGAAGATGTTGGGAAAGTTAGGCATTGTGTATCTTATGCATCACACCCACCTAAACCTGAAATTCTTACAAGATCATTGTAAATGAGAACAGTAAAAAGCTCCTGTGCAATCTTAGCCTTATACGCTTTAAACAGATTTCTGACTGGCCATCCAGCCATCCAATCACTTATCAGGCTGGCTTCAGCTTAATGAACACCTGTCACAATTGCATAACTGTAGACAAAAGTGTAAATGGGATTGAAATGCCCCCAGTGGTTCATTGGTTGTTAGTCTTTAAGGCTTGTGTCAATTCGACTTTCTCTGTGTCACAGTTGCCAGTATGTATGGTATGTACACCTATGACATTGTGTGTGTGTCTCACTTCCCTGTTTATTTAAGAAAGTGCAACAGATTTCATAGTTGAAGAATGGATCGTGAGTGCATTAGTATAATCTGCTTATATTATATCACCCGTGGGCCACTTATTTGGCTGCTGCACTTAAATGTGACAGGAGAGATCTTTTTAGGATACAAATTTTCTCCTCAAATTTCACTGGATCGGTTTGTAGACCACCTACCGAGAAGTTTCGAAGGTTTTTGGAAAACAGGAGAACAGCAGGAAATCCCTACACCCCTTTGGGACAAGGAATGCGTACGATTTATCAAGCGTATTGTAATACCAACTGCGATACTGGAGAGAACAGCAAAGGGTAACCAGCTACTGTTATCTGCTTGGCCAAAAAGAGACGCCCAGATGGGAGGAGGAGATATCCCTATCAACTTTACCCACTCAAGCTTCAAGGCCTGGACCCCATCAACAAGCTCACGGCGTAGCTGTCACAGCTAAGCAGTGTCCTTCTCTGCAAACTCCATACAGCTTCAGTACTTGTCACCAATGGAAAGTGGCAAGACAGACACTCCCCGGCGAAATCCCACTCTCGTGCTGTTAATGCAGATTAAACAGCTTCTACAAACCTCTCCACCGGCAAGCCCCATGTCCCAACCATTCACCTACGATGAGATCACCGAAGCAATAAAGTTCTCAGAATGGGAATGCTCCTGGCAATGACAACATCCTACAGAATTCTTGAAGAATAATGGCACCCGAAGCTGTGCGATTGCTCCAACTCCTCCTTTCTACTTGCATGGGAACATCAACTATTCCCTCCAGATTAAGACTTCAAAGGTCATTGCAAGCCTGAAGCCCAAGAAACCAGGAAACGAGCCCAAGCGTTAGAAACCCATCTCGCTACTATCTCCCATCTATAAGCTGCTTGAGCGACTGATACGCGGCAGGATCAACGATACGGTCGAGTCAAATTTACCCCGCACCCAGCTGGATTTCGAAGAGTATCAACAACGACCAGATAGCAGACTCGTTAATGAATCGAGACAGCTTCCAGAAAGAAGCAGAAGTTGATCTCTTCATTTGACCCTAACTTGCTGCGTACTATACAGTCTGGCACCGAGGCCTCTACCTTCTCAAGCTTACCAAAATCTTCCCTGATGTCAAGCTTGTCCAAAAGTTCATTAGCTGCTCATCCAGAACAGTCTTTCACGTCCTGTAGACATCAAAGGCATACGCAGGTAAGAACGCAACTTCGGAATGGTGTCCCCACAAGGTTCTGTCCTGACCCATGCTCTTCAACATCTACGTCTCAGAGATGCCAAAGGGAATTGGTCGCGGCAGTACTCCTACTGCAGTCGACACGGCACTTGGAATCGCTGCTGACTCCTTTGAGTCCTTAGAAAACATTGCTGCAGAAAGACCTAATCACTGTAAGCCATTCTTCCAACCGATGGCACTTGAAACTCATTAAACCCAAGACCGTCAGCGCTGTTTTCACCTGCAAATCGATGCGCAAAAAGAGAAATAAACATCACTCTAGAGGGAGAACCACTGTCACTGACCCACACCGAAGTACCTTGGCGTCACAGATGACCATGCAGCCTACTTTCAATCAACACACCAGGAGTCCGCTGCCAAGACGCAGTCTCGTGTTAACCTCCCCGAAGGCTCGCAGGGAATGGATGGGGTGCATCCTTGACACCTTAACATACATCAACTGTTGCCTTGGCATACTCCACTGCTGAATACGCTGCACCTATGGATGTCCTACAGACGTGCTATTCACACAAGTATTGATGGGTCGTTTTTAATGATGCAATGAGACTTGGGGTTTGGGTGGTGTGGGTTAGTGGTTCGCCTTTTGGGCAACGCCTGTAGGAATACGGCTCCCAAGTGGTCTGTCTGGCATAGCTCCTGCAATCCTTAGGGGAACTGGGGTCAGACGCTCAAGCTCGCAAGAAATGTGATGAATCCTGGTAGTCTATCCCACCACCAACACCCTTTGAGGATGCAGAGAATTCCACGGAATCACTTTGCTACCCCATCCATGACACTGCGTCACAGTATCCCTATCGGTCATCTTGGTATCAATGACCGATGTTTGAGCATGCATCCTCGTACTAGAACCTAAAGCATTTGTGGACAGCCCATGCTAGCAAGCCCAAAGGCTGTGACCTTGGTAGGAAAGCAGGGTTCAACCATCAACAGACTCAGACAGGCTTTTGTCGTACAAAGACCTTCCTTCACAAGATAGGAGTAAACCATCAACCAACTGCGATTTGGTTGAGAGCCACAAACCTTAGCCACATCATGTCATAGATGACTGTGAGGTTACAAGTCCCCAAGAGGAATTCCAAGCCTAATCAACCTTGGATGATGAAACGATCAGCTGGTTAAAGACGGATCTTCCACTGTGATTTTTGGACTTGCACTCACGAACGCACGATGGACAAACAGTTGCAAAGAAAACCGGGGGGGCAAACATTGTTTGTGAAACTTGCCTGCTATCTAAATCAGCCCTATAGAAAAAGCATGCTTGCCTTTCTTCGTGCAGACAGAAACTACTTAGTCATCATCTTATTACATAAAGACGGCTAAGTCGGCTATTCGCTCAAGTGATCAAATCCTTTGGTAAGCATTCCAATATGTAAAAAACCGGTGTTCAAGAACAATTGGGGGCGTTTCTTCTGGAAATCTCCTCATGTCTCTTTAAAGGCGGGTGACCGGATCAACTGGTCCAATTTTTCAATGATATTTTCTTCCTCATGTGGGAGCATATCAACAAAAACCATCTGATTATATTATTTTGAGATATGGGTCCCCGGCATTTTGATAGTAGAAGAAAATTGACCCATAGGACAATGTTTTTTAAAGGTACATTTTGTGATTCCAGCACCTTCGGTATTATTTTGGTCACTAGTAATCCTGACGAAACATTATTCACACAATTTTAGTTGATTCTGATCCTGCTGAATGTGTTTACGAGCATTGCTTGGTTCCCACGGTCCCATAGGCCACTGTGCTCAATTCTGTCCGGGTTTTGTCAGAAAAATACAGATTGCGAATTTCTGTACAGATACGGCCGATTTTGTACATAAATTAGGCTCCCTCGTGGATTACTAATAAGGTTGACAGTTCATGATATAAAAATCTCCAACTTTTGATGAGGTAGTTGGGGGGGAGTGTTTGTGGATCATGAAATGCCCCTGAATTGTGGTGGCCACATTCAAGATTTCTTATACCTCAAATATCAATTTTGAGTGAGTTAGTGAGGGACAAGGTTTGAAATCTCATCATCCTTTTTTAAAACAGAGATCAGCAAACAAAAGTATCAAAGTTACTGAATGAGTCCTTACTGCAATCACTTCATTAAATTTTGATAAGATTGGATGTCCTTTTTTTAAATTTTTTACATTGGCCACATAATATTATTATCATTGGAGGTCTTTCCCCAGTGTGTGTATACATGTGTAACTCAGAGAAGAGGTCAATCCATCCAGCACTTATAGTGTGTTCACTTTAAGATGAAACATGACCTTGGATAAAGTACATTGAGACAACACTAGGGAAGACATAATGCAACCTTAGGGTAAATATACTATAGTAGCTCACAGCTGTTTGAAAGTCTCATTTATTATGACAAAACGAGAATAAAACAAAAAATATAGACGGTGACACACTTTTGACAACTAATTAGAAGTATTTATGCCACTGACCACATTCTGTGCAAATTTGATCAAATTTCATTGCGGGCAAATATGATTTTTCATAAAAATCAAGTTTTACACGTCTTTCTATGGGAAATAGGCATATAGAGGGCGCTATAACATGCAAATTATACGTACATACATACATACATGAAGGTATTTATATAGATGACCTTTGTAGGCCGATATGGCAATATTCCCACAATGGATTTTTCTGATTTTTGTAGAGGTAATAGCTCTGATCTTGCATGTCCCTACTTATATCAGTTGTCAAAATTGTGTCACCATTGCTTAAAATTGCTCTAAAAATAAAAGCGACAATTTTCATGGGGTCAAACAGCTGTGAGCTATAGTGTGTTTTGTATGTCAGAACTTGGAGCATGTCCTCAGACAAAACATGTAGAATATAAGTAGCAAAAGAATGAGGTCATGTTCCTCCTTACACTGAACAGGGCCCCCCGGTATAGTAAAAGTAAACTTAATCCTTGGTCAGTGGCTGTTGTACTCAAGAAATTGATTTTGGATTCAGTAAAAAATTTTGAGTAGATAGATTGTCGAACTCTGTGATCCTCAGTAAAAGTCTCATTCCTGAGGGACTCTATGTGTTGTCAATATTTTGGATTCCAGTACAAATTGTCAAAGCTCTTTTAGTACTTGTTCAATATCCTGATATCCTGTAAATGTTATGATTACAGCTCACTCTGAAACTCTATGCAAAGAGGTCATTTACCTCAAGAAATCCCATGGGCTACTTCTAGTCTAGACATTACATTGAAAGCCCATTGACCATTGTGTGACTGTTGGGCTCTGTGTATAGCTTTAGGGACAAGTTCATGGCAGTTCGGAGAACTGTGCTAGAGGTAATTGTAGGCTTTAGCTTGCAGGGTTTTATTGTGGAGGGACTGGATCCCCCCAGTCATGGACCCCCTTATCTGGCTAGAGTTTACTGAAGCCACCATCTGACCTAAATCCACATCCCCCCAAAAAATTGTCTCCCCTCCAAGCTTCAACCCTATCAGTTGATTTTTTTTAATCACATTTGTAGTCAAAAGTTCTGATGCTCATCTGTTAGCAAATATTATTGGCCTGTTGCACCAAAAAACAGACGGGTAAATTACCTTTGGTGCTCTTGTTTTATATCCAACTGTTCAAAAACATGTATGCACACCCCTAG
>JAMKCH010077935.1:0-12968 GCA_023653785.1 Ophioderma brevispina | reverse complement strand
AAGCAACCTAATAAGGGACAGAATCAGAGATTTAGTCATTGACTGTCCGAACGGACACTTACAAAACTAATTGAATGGGAGAATCGTTATTCTGGAAAACATGCCGTTTTCTTCTTTTCTTTCAACCATCTACCAGCTGGAAAAAGGTAACTTATGAGGAAAATTTCTACAGACTATCCTTCACTTTTAACATATTCCTGCAATTTAAACTATTTTCCAAATCAATGATAGTTGTCTTTAATCGGTAACCAATAGGAGACGCTTTGTTACGAAAAAAAATGCTCAAGCGGTTATTAACTGGAGCAAACGCCATTAGAGCAAGCGCGACACGGGAATTTTAAGATCCCGGAAGTGGAGTTTGGAGTTGGAAGTAAAAACAAAGCGATAAAGTATGCTGGCTTAAGCCGAAAATATCGCAATTATTATGTTGGAAGCACGATGGATGGAACTGACGCGGCGGAATACAAACTGTTTCAAAGCCATTTGTGGAAATTTGGGGCTTCAAACAATAGTACAATGCTAATACTGTAGTAAACGTAACCTCGTGCAAACAGTAGCCTGCAGCGAGTTCTGGATCAAAAATTGATGATGGCCGCCGGCCGATTCTGCCAGGGCAAGTGCACACGGCTGCGCAATACGTGTAGATATGGACTTGCTTGTCCTACTACCGGCGAAGCACCTATACTCCTGCTATAATACTGCTGGTGATGGAATTGATAACTGATTTCGCGGGCATTCTAGGACATATCAAAAAGCCCAGTTAGTTGGCCATGGGGTTGGCTAGCGTGTGTTTCAAGTGTGAAACATGTGAAGCCAAGGCCGCCGGGCCAGGATTTAGCTTGTTTAGTCCAGAGCCTAAATTAGGCTTAGCCACATCAACTGCAAGTTAAAAAAAAAACGTTTTTACGTTTAAAGCCCCGCTAGTAGTAGGTTCTATTCAGTCGATTGGAAATTCATGTGCTGTAGTGAACATAGTAATACACCCAGAGTTTGGAACTTAGAGAGTTAGGCCTAGATGCCATGTGTCTGTGTCTTTCTGTCTGGCCAGATGAAGGGGCCAGCTGTACATTTGATGTTGTGGCGCATCCCACGGGGCGCATGGGGGTAGGGGGGCATGATGGGTATAGACATCGCCAATAATTGCCACAATCTCACAATAATGAAAATTCCAACTAACGTCCAAGGGCCCTTGGGTTGTTTGTTGAAGGCTGCTGAAGGATTTCAATGTACTGTAGGTACATGTCTTGAACTGTTTGATGTTGCACATAAGTTTGTGTTATATCTTTCGCTTGGAGAATGATTGTTGGTGATGAAGGATTTCTGGTGGTGAGGGATGCATTACCCATAAGGGGAATGCATCCTCTCAACCTACTGATTTTGCGGATTGGATGGTTTTTCATCATCATTATCATGATACTATTTGCTTAGTTATGAGCCAGCTTTCACCCATCCTTTGGTTCGGTATGCACAATACTTTTCGTCTTGTACGGTGTACTCATTTGCTACGTCCGCGAACCGGAAAAACCTATAACACGTCTTTTTCCAGGAAAAATGAAATTAAAAATATAATTAGTACTTGAATACCATTAGTGCCTAAAATTATTAATTATAGGAAGATGCATTTGAAAGGGAAGAAAAATAGTGCGCCCCGGATGGGCTTCGAACTGAGTCTCAGATCACGGGACGAGGGCCTAACAGCTGAGCTAAGCGGGATGTTATTTATTAGTGTTGAAAAATATAATATAAAGCCTTGGTAAACTTACCCTTACTTAAAACCAACGTCAAAAAATTCTAAATTACACTTTGGAGAGAGAATAATGATTCGACTAAAACAATTACTCCAAAATCGGTTCAAATTTGTGATCATTGAAGAGAAAAGATTGTTTGTTATTGAGTTTCCCGAAGACATCCGAATGCTTCCGAAGACGGTGCTTAACATGCATGTCATGTGATCATTTGTCCTTCCCCTCCAATGCCCATCCTGCCCCCCTCTGATGCTTATCGTGACCTCACGGGTCATTTAAATAAAATCATAAAAAAATTCACGTTTGCTCAGATGTAGGCTTGTTCGTATGGTTTTTCAGCGTCTCACACCCTGTGAACCTTCGAAGCGTTCCATGCGATTACAATGTTAAATGTTGGCTACATCATAGATATCGGGGGCGTTTTAGGTGATTACCTGGTATTCACTCCGAAACATGTTGAAAGAGTTCCGCCAAGCCCTAGTCCTGAGTGCCACCTACGGTGGTTCCGGGAACAATGCGTCCAGTTTACGTAATGGATTTACAGGTCTCAAAAAGACAATTCGGGACTATAATAGTCGTCTGGAGCTGTGTTGAGCTTGATAGTTTCTGACCATTTCGAGCAGAGGCGAGACATGTCAGAAACTAGCAAGCGAAACATTTATATCTAGAGACCCGTATATTTCGCAATGGTTTGTTTTGGAAGACCGTTTATCTGACATAAACGTCGAGCAAAAGGATTTATGTATTTAATGGAATTTGATCCAATATTCGGCACCATTTTGGATACTCGTTAATAATTTAACGTTAAAAAAAAAAAAAAAAAAAAAAAAATTTTTCTTTAAATAAAAGCACCAGAGTTCCTTCCTATATTAGAATGTGTACGGTCTATCACCAATAGAATAATCAAGGGGTTATAATCTACCAGAGGTATTCATTCTTTGGCATTCAGCTGGGAGGTATTGTATATCCACATATTGCCACTAAAACAAGAGTGAAATTTGTGTTTTCGGATAACTGTAGTCTTGGTGCAACAATACACTCACCAAGACAAAGTGAATGTGGTCCAGTTGCAAAGGCAGTTGACTGTACAGTCCCCAATTTCCTTTAACCCTCGTCAGATACCGAATCGATATTCAATTTTGGATCTCACAAGTGATCTATAAAAAGGCGAAGCCATAACTGTTCTATCTGCTCCGCCAGTCCATCTTTGAAAGGTTCAGAGCTTTTTGGACATTTCTCCGCAGGTAGTCATAGGAAACTTTTGAAGTTTAATTTACTGTAAAATATTAAGGCTAAGAATTAGTCTGAGAAACGGCAGTTTAGAGAAACGGAAACCATTTACATCTGATCTGCCCACTATTTGAATCTTATGGAACGGAGCCTTTTGTAATATTTTGAATATCATGTGTTGTGGTGTGATTTGTGTGTGTGTTTGTGCGCGCGCGCGTCGCACTTGTCCGGGTGTTGTGTATTGGTTGTTTGTGTGTGGACCTTAACATTTGTGTTATATTGTAACTTTAATTAGCATATGTGTTTTTGTGTGGTATGAACATTTGTTGTATAATATAGAGATTTAATTATAATTTGGGTGTGTTGTGTGTGTGTAACATTTGACCTCACATAGGTCTAAGCTTTAATTTAAAAAATTTAAACCTAAATCCAATCATATTTACAAACCAGCTCCTTGATATGCACCACGCACACAAATGTAATATGCAATGCCCGAGTCACAGCTACACACCCAGGCGTGTACGATACATCTATTAATCGCAACCACCTTCACAAAAACCACACACAACAGGCGTAAGAAAAAAAACCCCCCGCTTCGCGCGTAATATTCCACCCATCAAAAACCACAAAGCTGAGACACACACAAACACATCTTAAGACTGAACACCTCAAACACTCTGAGTGCACACAAAAATAATTATGTGTAACAACACCACCATACCAATACACAAACAAACGGTAAATGAACCCCGCTTGGACTAATACTATTTCAGCGATCAAAACCACACAAAGCCGAGACACACACAGTCGAAACAACAGCGCAAACAAAGTGAATGCACAAACAAAGTGAATACACACAAAGATATGTTAATTTTAGCCTCGGTACAAGGTAAAGAATGAATATTACTTTTAAGATTAATCGGTAAAACAATAGGAGACGCTGTTACGAAAAAAAATGCTACAAGCTGTTCCTTACGTGAGCAAACGCATAGCGCATGCGCTAACGGAATTTTAAGATCCCGGAGGTGATGTTTGGAAGTTGGAACGTAAACAAAGCGATAAAGTTTCTGCTGGCTTAAGCCGAAAATATCGCAATTATTATTGTTGGAATCACGATGGAAATAAGGGTGAAAAATACAACATGTTCAAAAGCCATTTGTTGGAAATGCGGGCTTCAAACAATAGTACAATGCTAATATTGTCCTTAACGTAAACCTCGTGTGCACAGTAGCCTGCAGAGAAGTTCTGGATCAAATTTTGATGATAGCCGCCGGCCGATTCTGCCCAGGCATTGTAAAGTGCAAACGGCTGCGCTATACGTTGAGATATGGACTTGCTTGTCATATCTACCGGCGACGAAACCTAACTCCTGCTATATCTACTACGCTTGATGTGAATTGATAACTGATTTCGCGGGCATTTTGGGACATATCAAAAAGCCCGGTTAGTTGGCCACCTGGGGTTTGCCGAGCGTGTTTCAAGTTTGAACAATGGGAATGCAAGCGGCCACACATGATTAGCTTTGTTTAGTCCAGAGACTAAATAATGCTTAGCCACATCAACTTCAAGTTAAAAAAACTTTTTTACGTTAATTAAAGCCCGTAGTAGGTTCTATTCGGTCGATTGGAACTTCATGTGCTTTAGTTAACATAGGTAACCACCCCAGTTTACGTTGGAACAGTCTCCAACCGACCATTCGCGAATATAATGGTCGTCTAGATATGTGGTTTGACTTGCTCAGTTTCTGACCATTTCGGAGGCCAGCAGGCGAGACAATGTCCAGAAATCTACAGCGCAAACATATCTCTAGACTCCATTATTTTCGCGAATGGTTTGTTTGTAGACCTTTATCTTACATAAACTTCGATCAAAGGATTAAATGGAATTTTTAATCCAATATTCGGCCCCAGTTTGATCACTCGTTAATAATTTTAACGTTAAAAGGGACATAAAGCTAACTTTGTTTCTTTAAATAAAAGCCACCAGATTCCTTCCTATATTCGCATGTGTACGAGTCTTATCATACCATAGATAATCCAAGGGGGTATAATCTACCAGAGGTATTCGATCTTTGGGCATTCAGCTGGATGTATTGTATACTCCCTATTGAACACTAAACCCGTAGAGGAAATCTGTGTTTCGGATTAACTGTCGTCTTTGGTGTCAACATACACTCACCAGACAAAGGGAATGTGGTCAGTGCAAAGCAGCTGACTGTACAGTCCCCAATTTCCTTTAGCCTCGTTCAGATACGATTATCATTCCAATACAGACCATCACTGACCAACAGAACTTTTATATATTAAATGAAGTGAGACTCGTTGAAAAAGCATTAAGATTTTGTTATGTGGATTGCTTCCCGGCCTTTAGGCTGAAATTATGTGCATTTTTTTGTTACTGCACGCCACCCATTGCACATCCCGGGTGAAATTTGTGGGAAAGCATTTCTGAAACCGCCGCTGAGCCACTATATATCTCCTGGTTTCTGATCGGTATGCCATAAAACCTTCTGGTCCATTATTTTCATTTAATCGAAGGTCGGATACCGATCACAATTTCCCTCTACGTTGTGACATGAGTTGGGAGCCCAACTCGGTCATTTTTGCTATAGGTATGGTCTATTTTGAATTAACGGCCGTATTTCGTGATGATTAAAGTATACTTTTTTGTCGAATTGCTATTTTAAAATGTCAAATTGTCAGGGGAACAGCCCGTTGTGATTGTTCTTTCTTCTTACAAAAATAAAAAAATGATGCAGTAACCCTTCTTTTGTGCAAAATTAGTATATCAGAATTCCACGATAATTGGTATTCCTTAACATTAATTCTAACTTTGAGTCCAGAGTAAGGTGTAACAGTCATTATAAATGTGGAATTAATCTTTTTTACTGTAATGACCCATACCCCCCATTGACTAATCATTCCTATACGGCACAAAGACAACCAAAAAACCAACCCCCGCCCCCCCCCCCCAAAACACAAAAAGACACCCCCTGCCCATAGCTTATGTATTTTAATACAATCCTGCTTACGACCCCATCTTAATACAGTACGTCCGTGCATTCGCCTGACAAACTTTTTTGTTTGTCTCGCAAATAAACTCCCTTATTACGGGAGTTGTTGCGAATCATGTCAGGTGTCCCATAATGCCGATTAAATTTAATAATGCCTTCCCCCAGACAATGGTAGACGGTGTTTTCTACACCACTTCTATACTATGGTCTCCTTTTGTATACATGACCATTAATTTTTTTTGGCGAGTGTCATCTAGCTAGCTAGAAACCATTATTTTAAATAATGGTCATCTAGCTAGATGACACTTCCGCAAAAATATTGTCATATATAACACAAGACGGACATCGTAATGATGAATGGGAAGAAGGGCAACGTTATTGCTTTAGATAAAGGGCGAAGAGATAGCCCATTCGCGACTATAATAGTCCTCTGGAGTTGTGTGACTTGCTAGGTTCTGACCATGTCGAGCCGCAGGCGAGACATGTCAGAACCTAGCACGCCGAAACACACCTCCATAGGACTATTATATTCGCGATGGTCTGTTTAAGCCGTTATCTTGCATATACTTCGGCAAAGAATTAAATGCGATTTTTTTTCCTATTAATTCAGTACCTGTTGATACATATTTTCTATTTTAAGGTTCAAAGGAACCCATGGCTACTATTTTCTTAAAATAAAAAACCACCTAAAATGTCCTTGCTATAATTTCGCATGTGGCGATTCCTATCAGCAGTATGTCGATTCGCGTTTAATACGTTCGTCCCCCTAGATTTGGGCCTATTCAATTAAGTCGGTGAGGGATCAACCTAGCTCTACCGGGAAAATGAAAGAATCAAATGCATGTGCCACACCGGATTATCTTGGCGTACACTACAGTCATATATCTCACTCACTCTGCCACTGATACAATTTCCTTCGTTTTGGAAACTCACTATAAGTGGTATTTGCAGGTCTTAAACATTGCTCACATAACATGATTAATCAGAAGTCCCTGCGCCTCATTGAATTTTTCACACATCCGGCAAGAATGGTACGGGTCACATATCAGATAGACTGGTCCCCAGTCTCGGCTCTGTCCTGGGTTTTAGAGCGCAACTTGGTTACAGATAATCTAACTCGGCTAAACTAAAACTAGATGACTTTTCAGCTTACCACCCCGTACAGCCCTGCCAACCAACTTGTCAAATTGCACAGGGCTCGCTGGAATAACACAAGGTAGGAGTAGCCCGCCGAGACTGTACAAATCTGTAGGGAAACTGTCTCCCGCAGTATCGATCACATTAACGTTACTGCATTACCTTGCGCACATCACGGTTTATAATTTTGAATATGGAACTGCCGTTTTTGTAAAGATTTGCATCATCATATAATTTGGGTGTGTACGTGTCATGTAACATTTGTATATAATAATTGTGTGTGTATGTTACATTTGTGTTTATATATTGCTGTGCACACCTGAAAATTGTAAGACTAAGCGCAATAATATCATCAATCTGTGTGTGTGTAAATATTGTTAGGTTATACACAAGCATAATGCAACTATAGGCCTACGTGCACAACCGCAGAGTGTAATAAACGCGCCAGTAAACGCGGGTGAAGTATAAAAAAAAACCCAATTCAATAACACACACATAATGCATTATACGATCACGTGTAATATTACAAACACGCCCTAAACACACAAACACATCACACACAAAACAAACAAACGACCAAACAAACAAACGCAACACACACAACGATTCAAACACGCACCGATACGTTGAACACAAACGTATGGTGGTGTGTACACACACATCGAATATACCACACAAGTTGATAGGCCGCAGGATATGTTAATTTGTTGCAGTCACTGGTGTGGAGAGAATCATGGGGTTGCAGGGCACCAGGTAAAAAATAACAGTAAATATTCACGCATGTATATCGTGAACCAATAACAGACGTCGTTAGATGTATAATTTGTACGACGTGCTGTTCATACTAGTAGTAACGCGAAGTTTTGCTTCATGTAACGCTTCACAAACGTACCCGTGATATGATTGCGGAATTTTGCTCCTATAATGCATCATGGCACTGAGCTAGACAATTTTACATGATTAAGGGAATTGGAAATTCCCCATTCCAAGTTTACAAATGTCATAGATCAAAATGTAAGGTGTAAAAACTATGACCTGATGACTGAGTGACAGACGTGTGGTAGCTAGCCTACACCCATCGAATGTGTGTCTTCAGCTTTGCTCGCCTCAGTTACAACCCTCAAGTGGGTTAGATCCCACTAACACAGATTCGATCTGTGTCACCTAGCCTGAGTATAAACGTCATCATTAACGGGATGTGGTCAATGTAAACTATCTACATCGGTATGTAATAATCATTTAGATTTAAAGAGACATTGAGATTTCCAGAAAGAAGCGCCCCAATTTTTTTTCGAACCCCCGATTTGTTGTTGCATATGTTTGGGGAATGCTTTCCATGTATTAGATCACATCTGAAGTGAAAAGCCGAATACGCGTCTTTATGTAATAATATGATGATTTAGTACTTTCTGCGGCACGACAGAAAGTCAAAGCACGGTTGTTTATGGGGACAATTACGATAGTCAGGCAAGTTGAAACAAGGTTTTGCTGTTTTCTTTTGTACTTGTTTGTCAAATAAACCCTCGAAGCGTTCTTGGTTAGGTGGTCTACAATCGATTCCGTGCAATTTGAGAGCAATTTTATCCTAAAAAATCCTCCATGTCACTTAATGTTTCCAACGCGACTCTACTCATCTCTGGACTACCTGTAGCTTCACACACCATAGACATAAATAGACGTAGTACATGAGTATATGTTTAGTATGTTTACCTAGGTCTCTGTACAAACGAACTCAATTGACAATGACTTTGGTGGAGAGTGGGATTTTTAAAAAGAACAACTTTAAAGGCTGACCCGATTTATGAGGAGGGCGCCCTCAATTTCCAAAAAAATCGTGTTTTTTGCATGGTCATAATGCTTGTCCCTATCTAATCACTGTGTGAAATTTGCTAACTAAGGCAATAGTAGCACATTTTTTTGAAGAGCGCCCCCCATTTTTCAAAAATTTTGGAGATTTTTAGACGTTGCATTGGTAACTGGGCTAGTAAACTATACCTGTGAAGGTTAAGCTTGAAAATGTCTATGTGTCACAACGAAGAATTTTGTAAGTAAACTAATTATATCGGGGATCCCTGAATCATACAACGGCTGGCTGGAAACGGCCTTCAATGTGAAAGAGCCGTAAATAGCGCCTTACATGTCTACGCTTCATCATTATTTTTTTTTTAATAGTTCACAGCAAGCCAAGTTAGGGTTATTTTTCTCGAGGTGGCTTATTTCATTATGGACGGAAATACTAGCATTTCCACTCTGCCGTTAAGTCCAATCTGGGATCCCCATTCTAATTATAAAATCGCTTATTTTGTATTAAATACGCATTTTTAGCATTTCCGTTCGCAGGTATAGTTTCCTAGACAATACCAACGTAAAATCAAACGAAAAAATCCATGCATCTCAAATTTCTGACTTGTGCATTTTCGTTACTTCTTTACCTAGTTGACTATTTTTCATTATTACACAAAAAATATATTGCAAAATCTCTGTCAGACTTTAACTTTCAAGTCAGAGTTCAGGAAGCACTGGCCACATTTCAAAAAAATGAAATTCCTTCAATTGCTCTCAAATGATGGCTAGGCTTGGAATAATGTTACAAATAAAATAACATACGAGTTGAAAAACATATGGGACGTTAATAAGAGGCTTCAGACATCCAGGAATTTGTAGCTTAACTTTAAGTTTGACGTAACTTTAATCAACAAATGTGTAATTTACATAACATGATATCAAAGACGCGTACTCATTGATTTTAACAAACTACCAAAGGTCACAGACCGGTCAAACAGTTACATACCATGGGAAGCTTTATATAACGCATGTGTGTTTCTTGTGTTAAAAACGCCATTTTCGTCATCTGCTGAATTAATTTCGCCGGCGACCGTTTTAATTATAAAT
Organism: Ophioderma brevispina; assembly: GCA_023653785.1. Classification (NCBI taxonomy): domain Eukaryota; kingdom Metazoa; phylum Echinodermata; class Ophiuroidea; order Amphilepidida; family Ophiodermatidae; genus Ophioderma; species Ophioderma brevispina. The sequence continues at coordinate 2,951 of JAMKCH010077935.1, read as the reverse complement.
CGTTCTGTTTCCCATACGGACGCTGATTTGGGCTTAAATCATTTCCGGTGAGGGCTAATGTATTTATAAAAGCTTTAAGTTATCAACATGCAAAAGATACATTTTGAAAAATCTGAGGCACACTCTTGTTCAATGCCAGTGTCTCTTAAAGGGGAATTTCGTGATCCACATGCCTCGTTCCCCCGACTTTAACCTAAAAAAAGTTTGGATTTTCATATCAGCTGAACGTTAGCCTTACTAATCCCTGTGCCAAATCTTACGTGGCAAATTCGGTTTGTGTCTGTAAGAAATTCACACAATTTTGTATTTTCTTTCCGTAAACGAACATAATTATAGCACAGTGGCCTATGGACATTGGAACAAGCATATTTGTTCATAACACAAACCGCAAATTTCGGGGATCTCCTAAGGTGGTGAATAAGCTTTTCTCAAGGCTTTCTATTGAACAATGACTAAAACAGAAGGTGCTGGAATCACGAAATTGCATCTTTAAAGTTAAAGCTAAATCAAATAGTCCAAAAATATATATGACAGCATTCAAGACTGACTTGCCTTGGGCTGACACGGTGTGAAAAAATTATTAGATGGAAAACAACTAAAATATTGGTCAATGTAATGTTTTCTAGGATAAAATTACATGCAGATTCTGTTTTGGCCCTTAAAATGGTGAAAATCACACACTTTTTGAGATATAATATATTTTGGCCAATTTTGGCCAAAATTTGGTCCTTTTGAGTGGACAAAAATTTTGACTTGTCCTCTTTTGAGTGGAACCATATCAGAACAAAAAATAAGCCTCCTTGTTATTTTTTTTATTAATGAATTATTCAAACCTATCTTTAACAATTAAATAGTTTGCATTGTTCAAACTACTCTGTTTTTTGTTAAGCTTCTTTAAATGTGTATGTTGGAAGTGACAAATGGACGCACATTGAGGGTTTTTCGTCCAATTTCGTACTTCAAATGACCATAATTTACAAAGGTATACCCTAGATATATAATTTGGGTGTCATTTTGTTCAGAAATGCAATAGCAAACATAGGTAGTAAATTTGAACAAAATGCTCTTACTAAGAAAAATTATAAATTAAAATGTTACCCTACTAACCCCCCTTCCATTTCTATTTTCTGGCAGCGTGAAAAAATTATATCGATTTGAATAAAAAAATTCAAAAAATCAAAAATTTCCAGGATTATGGAATTAAAATATGAACTTGTTTTTGCCCAATAACCACCTCCCCCTACAACAAGTTCATATTTTAGTTAGACCTATGATTCCTCCTTTTTTTGATTTTGAATTTTGGTATCAATCATTTTTTCCTTCCAATAGGTCATTTAATGTACAAAAGCCTCTATATCATACCAAATCAACCTAAAATACCAGCAGATACTATCTGACTTAGGATCAGAATGACTTAATACAGTTATTTAAACATATTCCAATGGAAGAATACCCTTACTTATGTTTTACTAGGGTTGAATTTTACAGGTTTCAAAGTAAAATTTAACTGTTATTCCTGTTTCTAAGCAATGTTTTTTGTCCATCTTTTTTCTTTCCCCCATTCGTAATCATGGAGGTTTGTAGTTTGAGGTGTAGGATTTTAGGGGGGGGAAGTTTCATTTCTAATGCCAGAATCAGTTTCTAACACAACATTTCACCCACAGAAAAAGATTTCATGTCAAAATTCTTGAACTTCAGTTTTTAACCATTTTGTCCTCCAACGCAAGTCTATCGTGACGCTGTCATATTACAGTCTGTAACAGAATAGGTATCCAATATACCCTACAGTAATCTAAAGCCACCTAAATAATACGACAAAATCGGCTATTTTGGTCATTCCTGTCCGTACGAACACTAACTATATACAACACGTAATCCAGCGGAAATTCCATATTTGAACACTGCGGTTTTCTCTTTCTGTCAATTTTTTTTCACGTACAGAATTCTACATGCTTTATACCTTTACTTTTAAGATACTGCATTTCAATTTTTTTGACTCTTTCGGTGAAGTTATGAAGGGGCGATTTCATGATCCCCCTACCTCGTCCCCCGACTTAGATTTGTAAAGTTGAGATTTTTATATCATCTCTGAACTGTTACCTGTAATCCATTGTACCAATCCTATGCCTAGTGCACATTTGGTCGATCTTTACGAAATTTGGCAATTTTTAACCTAGCGTGTGCGTAGCACGGCTATGTCCTTGTAATTTTGTGTGATTTCTTTGTTTCTTGTTCTCATCGCACTTCCGGTTTGTTCAAAATGCTACTAGTGCCATGGCCAAATAAATCTTCTTTTTCGTATTTAACCGAACATGGCCACAAGAAAACCCTGACCTCTTCATATAAGGTGTAAACAGTTTAACCATAGGGGTCCCGTAGGGTCAATAGCGGTCTTTCGCACTAACCCCCTTTTTCCTTTTACCTACTTCTCCCACAGTTCGCCTGTGCTATCGATGCCATTCGGTCAGGTGACTGGCCATATGGGGTGCACCGATTTTTATCCAAGGTCATATTTAGGGGTCAAAAAGGGGCAGTCTCTCTAACCCTTCTTAATATTTCAAAATGGCTACTAGTGTTACACATTTAACATGATCTTGACCAGACTTCGTCTGAATAACCCCTGACCCAAGTGCCATACAGGGTGTTACAGATTGGGAGTCAAAGGTCATGCAGGGGTCATTTACAGGTCAGTTTTGCACTTATCCTCCTTTTTGCTGTTCGCACAAATCAATGCTGAATTGCTGTATCACGAGACTTGGTCAGAAGCACCGCTGACCCAAGGTCCATGTTCACAGACTACGGTTTAAGGTCACGCAAGGGTCATTACAGGTCTTGTCGCACTAACCCTCCTTTTTGCTGTTTACGCCACAAATCAATTGCTATATCACCAGTCTTGGTCAGAAGAACCACTGACCCAAGTCCCATATGGGTGTTTACCACCTCCTTTGTTG
>JAMKCH010077934.1:0-16357 GCA_023653785.1 Ophioderma brevispina | reverse complement strand
TATGATAGTACAATGCAGATGCAAAACATCTATAGCATACGCATTGTACAATTACCAAAGCTTTCCACCAAAAGATCTTAGTGCTGGGCATTGTGCCAAGAAGTCGGTACTTGTTTGGATGGTTTTCCAGGTGGTACTTATTTGGATGGCCTGCTAGTGCATAGATGGCAGGCCTGCCAATGATAATGTCAGGCCTGTGGATGGCTTAGTGCGGGCTTAATTAGGCCATCCACTTTGGTGAGGGAGTTTAGATAATATTAAAAATCATAATGTATTAAAAGTTTATTTTAAACAATGCATGAAGTCGGACATATTTTGCCATACTCTAAATATACGATTGATATCAAAATATTTCCAAGGAGACCTTTAGGTTTATATATTGATAAAAAAAAAATGTCAAACGTATACATAAGGTACAAATTAATACACTTTTCATATATTAATGTCTTCCACAAAACATATATTTTTGCTTATATTTCATACACTTCTGGTAAAGTGGATCTCAAATCTGTATCAAAACATAATATGTTTTTGTACTCCAGACTTAAACGTGGGGAAAATGTGTGATGCACTAACCTAAATTTAAGCACGGGCGTACGATTTTTTATTTCCAAAGAACACGGCATCAGCTGGTATTGTACATGGAATTGATTGGAATCATTTTACATGTCGTTTTTATTTATTTATTCCAGACGAATCTGCAAGCATATCTGTCCAAAATTTAATTCAAACCACAATTTCTGATCCGCACATGTATTTTAACAAATGGGACTATACTAAATATTTTAATTTCTCATCACTCTCTTTAAGTACAAACCACTCATTTTGGAGTGGTTTACAAGAGTTTCACTCTTTTGGGGAGTGAATTTTCACTCCTGTACATTTAGAGAGTATATATGATAGGTGCTAAAGGGTACGCACATTACCACATTTTTAAGTATTTTAAATGACCTTTAGGCTAAGAACAAGTCAATTGGAAAGAAAGAATATATATATATATATATATATATATATAGAGTCGAGTAGGTGCTAAAGGGTACGCACATAACCGCATTAACAAGTATTTTAAATGACTTGGAAGGAAGTGTCCATTGACATGTGTTACATAATCGCCTATTTCTTCAAAACTACTGAACCGAATCGAGTGGTGTTTACATTAAAATATTGACAAATAATTGTGGTTTAAAATTATTTTTAAATTTCTCAAATGTGATACTTACTTTTGAGTTATGGTGGCTTATAGTTAGGGTGTAATTCTTTCTGAGACACCCTGTATATGGTTTGCCATGCTTTCCGTTTTCTTTTCTATGAGATATTTGCCTTCAAACATCGAAAAGAATAGGAGAAAACGAGTTGTGTCCGAAAAACACAAACATTCAAAATATAAAAAAAATCAAAAATACTTAGCAACTTGATTTTCCCAATATCAATGTTTCTTGTTGTGAAAACATGTGTAGAATTATGTAATGTTTTTTTTTTTTTTTTTTTTTTAATTTTGTATTTTTGTTATATTTTGGAAATACAAACAACGTCCGTGAAAACCGTCGTTTTACGTATCCTCACAAAGCAGTTCCTAGTTGGTAATGAAACGTCTACCAAGATATTGATTGTGATCTTATTTTCAAGGTAAACATAATGCGGCAGTTGGAAACAGTGTTTTCTTCAGTTCACAATGGCTATTAAAAGTCTAAGAAATGTTGGAAACTTTGAAAAAAATGTGACCTTTTAAGGAAGTGTATACGTTATCCACATTTGCTTAGAAACCAAAAGCTATTTGGATCTTGTCAAGAGTGGCCATAGATACTTATTTTTCCGACCTCAAAAATTATATAAATTCAAATTCAGATTACATATTAGTCAATGGAGATGTTGAAAAATGGTTTAAAAAATGTTATAACCGTTATTGGTGTTATTACTATCGTTTTATTACGTTGAATGCGTGTAATTAACATTGTCAACTATAAAATTTGGCCATGAATGTATGATGTCAATTTGAATGGACCGTTAGAATAAATTAGTAAAAAGGTATTTAATATTTGTTTATTAAAAGTCTAATTTTCAGGCAAAATTCCATACTCAAGGATAAGGTTAATAAACAAAACAAAATTGGAGCATATTCTTAGTTCAGTAGCTACTCAAACTTTAAAAATTGTACAAAAATAAAAATTGTTCCCAGCAACCTCTCTGATCAGTGTCATCATTGGGCATATTTTGTTGATTTAAATTTTGATATACGGTAATAAACATATTCTTTTGCTGCTACAAAATGTTTTGTGCAACGTGCAGAAAGAAAACGTACAGAAGTGTTGTGGCAATATTATTTTCCGTTATAGTATTGAACAAGTAAATGTTTAAAACCATACAACATTACAAGTGTGAGACAATTGTTCGGGGTGTGACTTACCTCCGAAATGCCAGTTTTCAAGAAATCGGCATATATATATATATATATATAGAATTATTTATATATATATAGATCTATATAAGGATAGAAGATATATAGATATCTAATAATTATACATATACAGTTCAAGGTGCCAGAAGTAGGGATGGCAGACAGTGTGAAGAGACTGGTAGGCATTGTTACGACGTTTCGAGTAAAAAATCGTTGTCAGTAAATACAGCACCCAAAAATGCAAAAAACAGTCAATGTTACTATGAACAAATAGTCAGTGGTGTCACGAAGACGCGGAAAAGGAGCACACAACGGAAACTGTTTTGATTAAATCCTTGGGAAGCCAGTTCGCATTTAAAAAATGTCAAACTTAAACGTTAATGCCGGTGGTTTTAAGCGTTGGTCCAGTTTAGCTATCAGAGTGTCTGCCCGATGACGGCTGTTAGTCGGTATTGCCCACTGTAGATAATTATGGCGGTAACTTTCACCTCAGGTGATACTGTGGTTGTTAGGGCTTTGAAATGAGCAGCACAGCTATTTGGTCACATTGTTTTTGTATGGATCTGCAATGGTCGGAAAATCTGACAGCGAGAGGAGATTTTGTTAGTTTTGTTTCGCCGATGTAAGGCTACCGCATCGAATCGCATATATGGCAGTAGAGATGAGGCTGCTGTTGTGCATGTAACAGTTAGTGTGGATGGAAATTGAAATGCTTGGTACCAGCATGACAGTGACGGCGTCAGTTTGCAGGATGAAAGGGCACGTCTGAACATCTGGGTCTTTACAAGATGAGACTGGGTCTTGAGCTGTGGATCCTTAGCACGGACTTAAGGTGTTGCTCGATTCCGTTCGCGGCGGTAAGAAGTGAGTGGGGTGTCCTTGAAAATGTCTTGGTCGAAGGGTGTTGTGAATAGAGTCGGTAATTTTTGCGGATATGTTTTGTAATGGGAGCATTGTGGGGTGGGAACGTGATAATCGAGAGGCGTTTGTGTCTATTCTTTCAGTTGGGTTGAAGTCTGAAGAGCTCGTCTCTGTGAGTGTTCTGATACGTTGAAGGACAGAAGATTCGGTTGTTTAGCGGGGGTATTGGCGGGAGTCAAAAGAGATTGGACAGAGTCTTGTAGATGGTATCAAGTCCGGTTCCTCCTGCAAATACGACGAAGCCGCTTAAATTGCGCATAGGGGATTGAATCTTTGCACTGTGGGGGGTGGTTGGACGAGTACAGAAGATAGTGATGAGAGTCCGTGTCCTTGTAATGGATGCGGTGGAGATATGTTCTCTTAATGGTGATCTGTTAAATCGAGGAAACTGATTGTGTCCGTGGAAATGTGCCAAGTGAACTGGAGTCGGAGAAACATTACAAACATAATAATAAAAAAATGTTCGAGATCCGCACGAGGACCACAAAGGCGCAACTAAAACATCAATGTACCTTTGTAGAGTGAGGGGAATATCGGATATGATGAGAACAATCGTTCCTCAAAGTGGCCGACGAAGAGGCCGGGCGTTACCGCAGCCGACTTTGACCCCCATAGCTTAACCCCCTGACCTGAGATAGGTTTGATCTTGGAAGGTGAAATTATTGTGATCGACAGTTCGGCAAAGCGCAGAATGGTAGCCAGTGGATGGACTTTATTAGTGCGGCGGTCAAGATGGAATTGACGAGCGTAGAACCTTCGATTGTGGGGGATTGAAGTATACAATGAAGTAATGTCCATGGTGAATAACAACGCGCATTGTGGGTCGCTGGTTGGAGATCGTGAAGGATGCGTTAAGGCATGGTGAGGAATCTTTTATGTTAGGTGGGGAGGGAAGCTGGCTGACCATAGGCTGAAAGATCTGTCGAGGGTACTCGCGATTAAAAAACCGTAGTAGGGCAGCTTGTGAAGCTGAGATTATGGCCTTCCCGGGTTGCGGGTTGTGTACCTTCGGTAACATATAGAATAGCAGAAGGTCGGGTTGGAGTTGATCAAATTGGTGGCGGTGGCAGGAAGTTCACCGTCTTGATGAGTGAATGGACAGTAGACTTCACAGTGCGTTGGTAGGATTCAGAAAGGAGGCCTTAGAAAGACGTGGTATGTGTTGTTATCTGAACGTTGAGCATGGACTTCGGCAACATAAAGATACATGGGACCATACAACCACGGCGCCGCCCTTATCGCTGGCTTTTATAATAATATCTTTCCTATTGCGAATGAGATTGAGGGATTTCCGCTCTCCTGGGGACAGATTTGTGGAAGTACATTTGCGGGGTTTGAGAAGGTAGTTGTTGATGTCACGAGTGGCAGTTTTCAATGACTTGGTCGAGAGAGAGAAATCCTTATCTGACCTGTAGGCGGGGTCCAATCAGAGGTTGGTGCTGACGTTTCTCGAAATTGGCGCTATCTACGTCCGTGTGGTGTTTACCGTGGAATAAAAAAATTTCAGACGTAAGCGCGAAAAAATGCTTCAGCGTCAAGTCGGGTCTGCATCGTGTCTGTGTGGGCTTTCAGAGGAATTAAGTTCAAACCCTTGCTGAGGCGACTATCATCATCCGTAAGTTGAAGGGAATCTGGAAGAGTGAGGACTAGCTTTTTTCATGTCGTGGGCTTGTCGTTCGTCTTGGTAGGGTGAGAGGAGTGCGGTTGTCCAGTTTTCTTTGTGATGTGCACAGAGGAGCTGCGGTATAAGGCGAATTGCTGTAACGAATGTGTTGAAGAATTGCCTGTAAATGGTTGGATCGGACTGTGATCTTAGTTCATGGCTTGTGTTGTTACCATGGAGCGGTTCAAAACATGTTCTCTCTGTTAACCCTAGATTGACAGTTGAAAGCATCTAATGACGGCAAGAATGGCGTGTCGTGGTTATTCAGCGTGATGGTTCGACTGGTTGGAACAGTGGGTGTGAAATTTGGACTTGAAAAAGCCGTGTGGACTAAGGCGTGCTGGAGCATTGCGAGATGACTCACAGGGCTTGCGTAAATGGTCTTCCCAAAGGTGTTCCGAGCCAACTTGATTGCGAGATTCTTGGTGGGCAGCGTCATGAAGTGGAGAGGTTGGTGTGATAGAGTTCAAGATGGTGAGCTCTTCTTGATGGATCTTCAGAGAGATGGTCGCAGCTGGGTTAGTAGAATATAGGAACGATGGTGCTGCGTAGCACTGTAAGTAATATACAGCAAGTGCACGAAGTAGAACCTTCCAGTAGAACATCATCATAAAAAATACCGGGGACATCTACAACACCCTTAACCAAGGACAATTTCAAGGACACCCCACTCACCTCTTACCGCCGCGAACGGATCTAGCCAACACCCTTAGTCCGTGCTAAGGATCCACAGCTCAAGACGCCCTTGCTCTCATCCTTGTAATAGAACCCGATGTAAGACAGCCCTTTCATCCTGCAAAATGCGCCGTCCACTGGTCATGATAATACAAGCATTCATCAACCTACTTTCAACCTGCACAAGCAAGAACCTCAATCGACGCCCTTATATGAATGCGATGCGGTTAGCCTTTACATCGGCGAACGCGAACAAAATCTCCTCTCGGTCTGTCAGATTTTACGTGACCATTGCAGATCCCTAAAAAAACAATTGTGCCAAATAAGGCCTGGTGGGTTGCTAATCAATGAGCACCAACCACGTATCACCGATGTGAAGTAACCGCCAATTTCTACCAGTGGCAATACGATTACAACCGTCATAGGGCAGAACAACTCTGATTGATTAGATAAACTGGACACGCTTAAACGCACGGCATTAACGTTACGTTTGACATTTTTACATGCGAATGGTCCCTAGATAATCAAACAGTTCCGTGTGTGCTCCTTTTCCGCGTCTTCGTGACACCACTGACTGTTTGTTAATATTAACATTGACTGTTTGTTTGCATGTGGTGGTTCATGTATGGATTATCGTGATTTTTTTAGATTTCCTTCATTGGTTTTGATTGAGTGAGGACGTGGATTGTATACCGTCTCGCGAAAATTATGGATCTCCAGTGTTTTTCCCTGTATTTGGACCACGTCTCTCTAATATTATACAGAGCTGAGCGTACCAGTGAACCGTTTTTATTTCACATTGAAATGTCAAGGCAATTGCAGTTTCTTGAATATTGGTGGAAAGTAAGGACAGCGTGATCATTATACCTACGCAGCAGCAGTTGGGAAACCCCAATTGCAAATGCCATGGAAACTGCGACGTACCAGAAGGAAGAGAGAAGAAAAGAAGCGGAAGTCCCCTTCTACGATAAGACGAAGACAAGAAAGCTTGCCGCATGGTTGGCCCGGAAGAAAGCCGGCATGACTACCAAGCCTAACTAAACCAGCTGATACAAATCCTCGGAGTACCCAGGATAACTGTGCAGCTCAGGCGTTTAATCTGGAAGCGTTACCAGAGGTGGTTTGTTGAAAGGATGTGGATATTGACCACTCCTCCACTATTGAAGAGGCCGATAAAACAACAGTCATGGCGAGACCTGTGCGACGGTACCCGATCACAGTATGACAACGTACTTCTCCATTTACCCATGATGATGATGACGATCGACTGGACGCGGGGTTGTTTGCTGTATTTCAAAAACACCGTTGAAGATTTGCTTCTGCTCCGCTGCACTGACCCCGACCAATTAAAGCTGTGTATGAACTGGTCTCCCTGTCTTTGTCAACGCTCTGAGTGTAAAGAGCTCACTTAAAGTCTGCGAAGAATTTTAAATGAGCTAATTGAGTTTTTGGCGCAAATAGCCTTAGCAGCTGAAAGCGCCCTGCCAACACCAACCACAAACAACAACAACAAACAAACTTTTCTGTATGTACTTGACAAAGAGTTTTACTCGAAACGTCGTACAATGACTACCAGTCTATTTAGCACTGCTGCTATCCTACTTCTTGGCACCTGACTGTATATGATATATATATATATATATATATATATATATATATATAATATATATATCTATATATATATATATATATATCTATTAACTGCACAAAAGTATCTCGGCATGTTTTTCGATCAGTATTGTGCAAAGTCAGGCCATTTGAAAGTTTTCGACAATATCATTTTGTTGCTAGGTCTTGCTCTTATTTAACACCTCGTTGTAAAAAAAGTGCAGAAATGGCTGGATGAAACGCCAAAGACGCAAACCCCAAAACAAAAGTTGCAGTTTTTTGGATTGTCAATGGGCATTGCCGTGTACTGGGCCACGAACACGTGTACCACAATTAATATTGAAAGAAGCTTTCTCGTCATTCAGTCGGAAGAAAAACTTCTTGTGTAAATCAATACACACGTATTTATTGCGTTGGGTTTTACCACAAGTGACCATTGAAAAATCCAAAAAACTGCAACTTTTGGTTTGGGGGGGTGGTCTTTGTTGTCTTTCGGGCGTCTATCTCAGCCATTTTTGCACGCTCTTTTCAAGAGAGGTGTTTTAAATGAAGAAGAGCAAGACCTAGGCAACAAAAGTATATTTCGAAACACTTCAAAATGGTCTGCATTTCCTTTGGCACAATACCTGATCGCCCCAAACAACATGCGACGAGATACTTTTTGTGCAGTGTATATATATATATATATATATATTATATATATCATCGATGGGCGGGAAAAACCTCATATGTGCATTGACCTTAAAAGCACATGTAGTAAAAACGGTTACATGGTTACATGACAAACCTCATAGTAACATTTTCGAGGAGACCCCACAAAAATGAATAATTGTCTGTAAGGGCCATGCACTAGAAAGGTTTTCCTTTATTAATATATTTAGGTAAAATTATTTTTCCAGATTCTGATAAGTGCCATAGTGATTTACTACCTATTTGGCATGAAATCAAGCTAGAACCCGATGTGACCAAAATGCACATGGGGCCCTGGGGCCCACTTTTTACATATTGAGGTTTTGCATTGGACCTCTGGAGTTACAGATGAGGTTTTTCCCCCCCGAAAAAAAGAACATTGTGTTTCAGGTTTGAAATCAGTTTGCTTAGAATTTTTTAGGGCTACCCTGTCTAGAGACAGATTAAATAAAAGATGGTACACTACCCTGGGTCCGGTTGTGCACACTAGCTGGATCCAGGACCTACTAGTCTAGGTATAAACCACAAACACCTGTTTGGTGTTAAGGTGCAGTGGTTTTGCTACTCAGACAGCAACAGCTCTGCCTGAACTTATTGCACTCACTAGTGGAAGCATGGAACAGGCCAGTTGAAATTTGGATACTCAATTATGTGTTTAATAGAGTGGAATATGTCCGCCATTTTGTTTAAATTTTAGTGAGGGGATATTGCTCGACCTCCTTATAATGATGACGTGCTTTATATCAACGTGTGAACCATGATGAAGTTGGTAGACCCCTTGAACAGGCTAGGGCTGTACAAGATAACAAAACTAAAGAGATAGAATAATAAAATTAAATCAAATTTGATACTTCTACATTTTTCCAGTCTGAATTTAGCTAATTATTTCTACCACTGTTTTGGAGAGGACAGCATCACATATGCAATGGAAGCAGAGGTAGAACGAACGCAATATGTTATGACCAAGCTTTTTATCCCGATGCCATTAGATGTTTTACATAGGACTTTTCAAATGAGTCATGCTGGTTTAAGCCAATCTAGCAATACACGTCTGCGGTTGCTATAATGCCACTACTGAAATCCAAGATGAAAAGCCATTTTAATGACAACAAAAGCGGGGTATAGAGTTCAGCTGAAGTCATTTTTATCCCCCTCTTGGTATGGTCATGTATTGAAATGCGCGCGCACACGCGCTGCGCGCGCGTGTGTTTGTGTTCCCCAGTTTGTGTGTTTTCGGTTTTTCTCATAGTCTTCGAGAACGTTTAAGTCCGATTTACACCAGACTTTGGGGTTTAAGCTGAAATAGGGGGATCCCCATGTGTGGAGATGTCAAATGTCATGGACCAAGGTCAATGTCATCTGAGGTCATTCAAGACTTCCACTTGCCCATGGTGGGGGGGGGGGGGGGGGAGGATGACGCAAGTTTCCTTGCAAATTATTTTTATGTTTTAATCAATAATACAAGGATAACAAATTCCTACATTTGAACAATTATTAGTGTTTTTATAACTTTTATACTTATATTAAAGTTTACAAGGAAACACTTTTACGGGGGGGCCGCGCCCTTATGGCAACAGGACGATTTCTCTACCGATAAGCTGCTTTAGGGGCGCACCAACCGGAAGACTGTATATTGGTTATTGGTCTTAGTTATTCAAAGTCAAAAAGTTTCAATTTTGTACAATGATCAAAGACTGTAAAATAACTGCCTCATATTTTTTTTAATATATAACCAATCAAGAGTTACATCTCCTCCAATATCCACCTCTGCCTTTTGCAAGCACCGGGTCGCTTCGGCAGCCTGAGCCAATCAATCATTTCACCTTGACTTGGGCCCCTTATGATGACTGGCTCGCTTCGATTCTTTAATGACAATCCGGCTTTCTCTTGATTTACCTGTCATCATTTTTAGCATGTGTTTTTGATTCTTCCAACTATTTGAACAATCAAGGCTGACTCAGAGATTTTAAATAAAACTTTTTAATTAATGTATTATTAAAAATAGTCAACCTAGAACTAAACATAGTCCATCCTAATGTTGAATTCCAAGTTTGCGATGAATCGGAATTTTTGTGTTGACATTTGTGCGTAGTATTAGGCAAAAAAAAAACAAGTTTGTCTCAAGAAGAAATGTGAAAAGGGCAAATGCGAAATGCGCTTTTTTTTTAAGAAAATGCTATTGCGCAAATGGCGAGATTTTTTTTAGGTATTTTTTTCAACGGCTTCGCGGTCGAGTCGAATTTTCATTTTTTCTGAAATTAAAAATTCAAGTGAGTCAGAAACCAACAAAAATAATGCGCTAAATAGCATTTTTTAACAAAAGGCGCGCGGGTCTGTCTGAGACCGTTTTCCTCTTGGCCTAACAGTGCTGATAAATACTGTTTAACAAATTCCGATCAGGAATTACTACCAAAGTTTCGATTTTTTTATGAAGTACTTCGATTTGCCCCCCCCAGCTTATATTCACGAAGTGTTTAGTATATGGCAAGCATTACTTATGTACATGCCAAACCCTCGATTTGTTTTACATTGGGCCGTCCCTTCGGAATCTCCTGAGTCAGAGACCTTTAAATAGCTTGCAGATGAGCTGTGGAGAACTGAGGTCACTCCACTAAAAGACGAACACATACCATTGCAGCAGTATTGTATGGGAATAGTGTTACAGGTCATCACACTTACGTCATTTGGTGACTACTTTAAGATGAAGCGGCTTTATCAGCCTTCGGTCTTAAAGGCTTATAAACATTTTAATTCATCAGGTTAATTCACAACTAACCAGCCTGCCTGGCCGTAAAATATTAGTGGACTACTTTTCGTCTTTCTTGCGTGACCACTAAAAACTTGAAATGTCTGAAATGTACGTTAAAAAAAAAGGAGGGGAGGGAGGGGAGTATGGTACTCTCATGATCGACGTGGTAACTGGTAAAGTTTTCTCACAGGAACAGGAATTAGTCAATTTACGACTCCCCTCCACGCTTGCAATAGACCGTATTCATAAGCCAGCCATTTGGTGGAAAAGATAGACGCATGCCCAGTACTACAATAGATTCACCTGTCAATGATCCCCGTGTAATCGCTAACAGGATCGATTGACGGTGAATTTATTTTAGATTCCTGGAATGTATCATCTTGTCCACCAACATGGCTGGTGGATGACGTCCATATTGAATACGGTTCTATATCACTTATATTGGCCCACTGTGAGCCGTACCAACTATAGAGCATGTATTCATGTCTGACCCATTTGTTTATTACGTTAATTGGCAAAACCGAACGTTAGCCTACAACATGACCTGTCTTAGCCTCTTTTTAAATTGCCCCCTAACTATTTTGGGGTAGGGTATGGTTATTTTTATGTAGATCTGTAATTTTCCAATGGCCTAAACTGTCAAGTGCTATTTAGTATAAGCTTACTAATCCGCTTTCGGTTTGAGCAATTATTCTTTATGTAGACTGAAAATGACTATCGTAAACATCATGGCAGAGCAAGCTTATGGTTTGGGTTTATTATCATTCATTTACAGTGTTGGTCACCACACAGAGATGGATATATTCCTTGCTACTGGACTGCCTGAAGAAGGCACTGATAGAGACAAGAAATTCCAACAAGTAATTAACGGACCTTGTACATTACGAAGAAACAGATATACAGATTGGGTAGATTGACATTCTCATGTAACTTTGCAGTACAGAGTGGATGCAAAAAAAGTTTACACTTTTTTGTCTGCAAATTTCTCAAACGTGGATATATCAAAATAGTTTTGAGGTATTTTAATTAACTACAATATCTTTGTTGGAACCTGTTGAATTACAAATGTGGCGGCACCATCTTAGAGGAAAAAAGGTCAAACCACTTAAAAGGAAATATGTCAGATTCCCTTGCAATACTTTTGGACCAATTTGTAAGGGGATTGACACGCTTAGTCGTAGATTACATCATAAATCTAAATAAGTAAATTGTCCACATTTGTTGAGTATTTTGCCTTTTAAGTTCCCTCCCAATACTGACTCGAAAACGATTCCGACAAATCCACATCGCCAGCAAATGGTGACGTCAAAGTAAAGACCATCCATAATTTACGTCGTTGTGGCCATCATATCGCAGTGTTTGCCACTTCATAATAAATTCAACCCACGAAATGACAAATATTCCCTTCGTACTTTTTTTTCTAATTTTATTATTCCTTTCATTAGTCCATCAATATTACAGTGTCAGCAATACCATTCGAGTCAACACGAGTTTTGGTCATCACTTTGACGTCACGAGGAGAGCAAAATTGGCGCTTGAATCAAGGACGCGTGGCGAAAAATCCTCCCGTTTTCTTCGTATGTCACAAAAAACAAAATTAAAATGCTCTATTTTGTTAATTTTACTCAAATTGTATTATTTTTTCGGGAATTCGTGATGTATGTACATATATTTTATGAATGTAAGTCAAACTGCGCGTTGCAAAATCTTGACATCTTTCCTTTCAGTCTATGGCACTGTTGGCGGTAACGAATTAAGCAAGATTGTATACATACCTTGAACAGCGCACACACCGTCATGGGTATTTAATAATTAACCCACAAAGTAAATTATAAAATAAAATGGCTGCAATATTTTCTTCTTTCAGTGACTTGTCCCAACCGGCAACATTGAAAATGTAACACAGAGTCTTGATCAGTCTTGACAAGACAAACATACAAGTCTCTTCAATTAGTATGAACATTCAGTTCGGTGCACGGTTAGATTTCCTCTAAAACACTTCACACAGACTCGAAGGGTGGTCCGTATTTTGCTACATGAGTAGGCCTATGTTCACGCCATGGTATTGTGATTGTGATTGCCCCATAGACTTACGTGTTATGCAAAGTGTTTTTTTTGACGAAAAAAAAAAAAAAAAACATTTATCGACACGCCTCCATATTGTCATTTGACAAAGCCCTCTGCAGAGTGGAGGGAGGTGCCTTTTCACAAATAGGGATTGTTCTGTGCAAGCATAATGTTCATTAAAGTATTATATGCCAAATATGGTTGATCGTACCTAATAATTGATTGCTCGTGTCAACATTATCTGTCATCTGAACCCTTTCTTTAACCACATACAGCTGTGGTTGGTGTTTGCTGTGGATGCCACGTAACAAATAAAACAATGCCGCCAAACGTTAGTGTCGCATTTGTTTTTACTGCAGTATATTCGCACGGTGGTCTTCCTATGTATGACAATCTGTTCCCAGGAAAATCAGAGTAGTGGTTAAACTTAGCTCCCAATATCTGCATACTACATTGCAAAACTGGGTGTTAACTTTAACACCATGTGTTTACTTTTTACACATCCTGGAATCCATAGGGGACCGCACAGTCAGCTGGCGTTAGATTTACACCACTTCGGTGTTAAATACCACCATATTTATTGTATATTACACAAATTTTGTGGTACATTATGATCTGAACTGCTTGTGTTGTGTTGATTTTTCAGAACACATGTTTGAGTCAATCTTTAACACTGGGCACTGCCAAATTTACACTACCGGTGTAAGATTTAACACTTCTCCTGGACATCAATTTCGGAACTCCCACTCTTTGTGTTAATTAACACCAAACTTTGGTGTTAGCATTTATACTTGTAACGTCTGTGAAAAAATATGTTAAGGGATAGAAATTTTGGATGGGTGATTTCGGTTTGCTTTTGTGGAACTGTCTTACTCTAATATTCATAAGCACATGCACGAATGCATATTGAAATTGAGAAGTAATACCAAGCGGTGTTAGATCCTCATATTTCCACACCAGAAACACACCGACATCTGACACCGACTTTTTTAACAACCCCATTTTTCAGTGTAACATCTTTTTTTGTTTCCTATTTACACGAGGAATCTGCACTGTCAACAGTAATGAAAAATTAAACAGAGACAGAAAAATAACACCCCACCAGAGTCGCCAGCTATTCATTGATGTTCTTCTAATGATATAACTTACCTGAATCCCAGATCAATGTGAATGCTATCAACCTTATGTTATTGCTGGCTATCACACCTCTGGCCATGTGATATTTCAATTTAGATTTCAGTGTTTGTGAGAGACCTAGTATGAGGAAGAATAATTGCTCATACGAATCTTTAAAGTCGTTGAAACGAGAAAGTTCCTTGTTCATATGGAGGGCGGGCTGGTGTAGTGGTTATCTCCCGGCTTTCACCAATGCGGACCGGGTTCAATCCCTTGCGTACATGGGCGTACTGTATTTGTTGGCCGATCTATACCCGTCCTCGCAGGTTTAATACGAGTTAAAATCGTTTTCCTTCCTCCTGCATCTACAATCGGACTTCTTTTCGTTTCCTGATTGGGCCATTCTTCGGTCATTGTGACCTAAAAACGGTAAATTTTGATTTTCAAACTTTTTATTTTTGGGAAAAGAAGGATATTTTGTTATTTTATAAATTTGATTAATAATGAACCTTTAGTCCAAACCTAACCAAATAATGTTTCTATTTTCATGAGGGGCAAATAAAGTTCGGTCACGTTTGTGACCTCAGACAAAAAGGGGTTTTTAAAATTCAAACTCACATTCTTATATTTATTTCAGAAAGACAATATACTTTGTCATTACAACAATGTTGGTAATTAAAAGTAACAAACAATCCTTACTTGGTAATTAACAAGTTTAATCACTAAGTGCAGTCACGTGTGTGACATTAGTGGTTACGTGTGTGACATCTCCATTGACTTATAAAACAAAATTGGTGACCGTTGTTAATGTGCACCATAAATGAAGTTGTAATAAAATCTTGTGTATTTCCATATTCTCAACTATTTCAAACACTTTCATTACAATGTCATCAGTAATAACTTGCAAAGAGCAATGGTACTCCTAGTATGCAGATTTCCTGTGTTGAAATAGTGCAAGTCTGCTAAATTTGGCAACTTCACTCCAAACTTTCAAAAAACACATGGAAATCAAGCTGGAGCTAGTTTTTATTAAAATTAATTGTTGTTTTCTTGTTTAAACTGATCATATTCATATTTTTAACTGGTAATAAAAGTTAACACTTCTACCTTCTTCAATATGACAAGAAATTTATGCCCTTCAAATACTAAAATGGTGAGTGCCGGTCACGTGTGTGATAGTAATTAGCATATCAATAACTTTTGAAAGAAGAAAGATCTAAACCAATTATTTTGTATAATGGAAGGTACATCTGGCTTTTGACATGAAATATGAACATTACTGAGGCAGTAGTTTTCTAGTAATAAAAACTTCTTTGTCTCCTTGGTCACGTGTGTGATATACCAAAGTCAATTAAAATTCTTTGTTAATTACTTGTCTATTTCCTATAAATTTTAATTTTTCAACATAATTTTGAAATTTGAAGTCCATGCAATACTTTAGGCAGTATTTCAAACAAAAGTGAATAGCTATTCAATATAAAACTAAAGAAGCAAAATCGTGTAATAATCTCACTTTTCACGTTCATTTATGGAATTGAGGGTGTTTGAGTTGAACATATTGTTTGAAAATATCATGCAGGAAACTGGGAAGGATGGTTAACGTGATAAATGTAAAGACATTTGCAATACCATTAATTTAAATTTTTATCAAAAGGTTTACTTTTTTGACGAATGGCACATTTACTCGTTGTGTCTAGTCATGCTAGTAGCAGCCTAAGGCGATCCACAGCGGCGCCCTGAGCACTTCCGTGGATGGATTTGTCGCGCGTTATAAGAATTTATTATTATTATTATTATATTATAGCAGTTTATTCAGCTGTCCTTTGGATGATAGCAAGTACATTTCAAGTAAAAAATAAATTTCAATCACACGAGTGGGGTGGTTGCACCCCAATTTCACTTAAGGGACAGAAGGTCCACTGAGTGTGTTGCCTTCCTTTCCCCCTTTTATTATATAGACGCTCGGAGAAACTAGCGTGCATTGAATTAAATAAAGACGAAAAATACACGGTCTCGAACCCGGTCCGCCCGCTATTTAGGCGTGAGATTTACCACTGGACCACAGAGGACTGTGCTTATGTGGATACCAGAGAAACAAGCGTTAATGTATTTCAGTCTTTATTTTAGAGTTTCAAGCGGCCGTAATTATATATGTATTTAGAAAGAGATGACCTATATGCATGATTCTAGCAGAATCTATGACGAGGCGAAACTCAATCCATTGTACGCGAGGATCCAGATTTGCAATGGTTTTTGGGGCTGTGGTGAGTAGGGTTGGTTTGGGGTTAGGGCGCACAGGTGCGCCTGGCTACAGAGGACTCGTTTCTCTAGTATCCATATAAACACAGTCCTCTGTAGTCCAGTGGTAAATATCACGCCTAGATGGCGGGAGGACCGGGTTCCCTAGGACACCCCTTTATGCACTAACGGAGGTGCAAACCCCTTACGCAGTTAAGTGTTAATTTTATTTTAA